>JAKKPZ010000804.1:0-16300 GCA_022814885.1 Ditylenchus destructor | reverse complement strand
TTGGGAAAAAGGCGGCGATTTTTTATAAATGTATTTTGTGACTGAGACGGTCTTTTGACATTTGATTGCCCAAAACAAAGCCATTACTGCAACGAAGATCGTTGTCAACTGCAGTCCTCCTATCACATAGACCTACAAATAGCTATTCTATTTTCAGTTAACAACATTTAAATCTTACTTCCTATATTATTACAAAAAAATACTCGGAATAAATCCTTACTGATAATTTTCAGTTCTCAAAATATATTAACAGTCTGACTACTTACAGCATTTTTTTGAAACCAATTTAAATCATTGTCGTTAATCGGCGTTGGCTTCGCGATAAACTGTGTGGCAAGAACTTTGTCCATACACTGTTCAATTCGTGCGTTTGATTTCGCCAAAAAGGTCAAAGACTGACACATATTACAGGTGGGCTCAGGAGAAAACCGTTCATTAGGATCCGTACTATAATGCAAACATAGTGATACGTCCTTCAGGCTAAACATCAGAATTATTCAGATATCACTCATTAAAAATTCATTCTTACTAATGATCACCCTTAATTGCCCGCCAACAGCGAAACCCATGTGCCAAAGTACAATTACTACAACGCGCCTGTTCACAGAGATCCCAACTTATGTCCGAATTGGCCATGGCTGTATCACTCAGAATCCAGAGAATAACAAAAACCGAATACAAAGTTGAGCAGGAAAAAGTTTTAGCCATTATTAAGACACACAGAAGAAATCGATTCAATCCGTCGGGATTTATCGCAAGCATATATCCCGACAATGTTACACTGAAGACCGTCCATAAATGCTATTCGAATATCGCATAATATTTTGGCGTACTGACCGTCTCATTTGAAATATATTTTGCAGAGACATGATTGTTCCGTCCTATTCGTTTTTGTTATTGTCGTGTTCATTTTAAGTATTGGCGTAAGCTTTGAATAAGTCAAATTTTTGGAAATTCTTTCCGCTTTAGCGGCAGGTCTTTTGTGTTCTGAAAACGTTGGGTCCGTTGCAGAATTCAAGAGCCGGGCCCAACGTTTTTGTTCACATTATACTACTTATCTGGCTCAGGATAACTGACTCAGGTTTTAGCTGGCCTAAGGTTTAGGATTCTTCGGAGAGGACGTAACCAAAAGAGTTGTTCAAAAGCCCGCAGCATAAAGTCTGTAGCCGAAAAACTTGTGGCCAATAGCCCGCAACACCTCAATACACAAAGTATAAAATATTGGGGCGATCTTGAAAAAGTGCCCAAAAATAGCAAAAATTGTCCGACACCATGTTGATCCCCACAAAATTTTTCTCAATTTTTAAAAATTGCGAAACACATGTGCACGGTTACACATGTGGGATTCTGACCCCAATTTTTGGTACCACGGGGTTCTCGGCTAGCGAGTGAAATTTGGGATTTGGGGATCAATCATACCCGGGATCAAACGTACCCGGGGATCAAACGACGGGGATCAATCGCACGGAGCCGCTTGTGCTTGTGATTTTACAAGTTTCAGGGTTTTGTTAGCATTCCAACTTCAAATTCCCGATTCTTAAAATCGAGAACTTTGGTTCCCAAACAATATGTTTTGTGATCTTGGATGCTAATGGGATTTTGAGGTACTAGGAATTTCGCATGTTCGCATTAAGCTAGAGGAGCTAATTATAGAGACCGAGCTATCATCGATATTTCTCCATCGTCTCTTTTTAGACCGAATAGGTGCAATCTTTGCGAGTGATCAGTCTGCTGGGTTCCATGGGATGTGACGAATATTCACTCCAAAGTGGGGAATGTGACGAATACCCGTAGCGGCCCCACTCAAAAAGTAGCCCCTGTACCGCAAAAAAAGTGTCATTTTTGAAAAGTTTTGAGCAAATTGCCATAAAATAAATCCGTGTTAGAATTAGTGACTACTTTTGACTCGAAATTATTTTGTCGAAAAGAAATTTTGAGAGAAATTCAAATAGCTACCAACCTTGCTTGACCAATAGGCTGACGATGAAAATCAGGAAGTTTTCATCTTGAGCGGCGGTAAAAATCGGGTTCCAAATTTGACTACGTACTATGTTGTTGAAACAAGACTGCGGTTGATTCAACTATTTGTTCATAATATTTATATCGCCAATTTGAGGGGATCAGTTGTGTGAATGACACGAATTTGGATCTTTCGGAAAAGGGTTTTGGTTCCCTTGCTTCGAGAGCAGGTTATTTCTCCAATATGGCGCATAGATACGAGAGAGCCAACATTTTACTGGAGGGCAGTTAGTTGATGTGACATTGTATAACACAAATTTGGCAATTTCGTAACAATGGTGATTGGTCGATTGGTCGCTTGCCGTAAAGAATCAAGGAAGTAGAAAATTATAAACAAACCTTGTGATTGATCTGAGGCTAAAAAGAGACCAGGGGTGGACGAGATTGGTCCGTTTCGGTCCGCTCCGGTCCGGTCATGCTAACTTTTTTATATTTATGGGACCCAAGGAATGTTTTTATACCACTGTGTAGAAAAGTCCCTTAGCTACTAGGATAATTTGAATTTATATCAATATCGTTCAATTTTCCCAGGAATATGAGACAAAGAAAACGGAATAAAAAATGCCAAAAATATGACATTTTTGACTGTATTTTTATTATTTATTAGTAGAGTGTGAAAAATTTTGTGATACGAAGTTGCAGCATAACATTATACACAACTCTGTATAAACACATTTTTGGTTTCACCTTTTTATATAGCAAAGTGCAGGCGCCGGTCCGGCCGGACCGGCGCCTGCACTTTGTGTGTTTATAAAGAATTTATAAAAATAATAATATAATAATAATAAAGTTAGTAGGACCGGACCGGAGCGGACCGAAACGGACCAATCTCGTCCACCCCTGAAAGAGACAACTGGCGGAATATGAGGTGGTTCGTTTTCATGTCACCAAAATTTTCTTCGCTTTCACTGGAATTCAAACGAGAAAAGTTGGCCAGTTTTGAATTAAAAATTTCGATAATGGCCCAATATCGGTCACTGGACGAGATCGTGTGATTTGTCAAACATGGCGGGCCAATAATTTGTTGGATGGGGGAACCATCGAAATCGCCATTCGATGTGGAGGTATGAAACGAATATAAAAATAGGACAAAAGTTCCATTTTGCGTATAATCTACGTTGTTTGATAAATAGATAACAACATGCAAATATGTATTAAAAAACGGGGTTTCTGTGAAGTTTTTAATGTTTGGCAAAATTTCTTAAAATTTGGGAAAAAATAGCAATGTTTGTAATAAAAAATTTTGAATTTCCGGCAAAAATGTGAAACTTAGGACAAAGCATAGCCCTTCTCATACAATGGCTAAAAACTCTGAAATGCGGGTGTCTCTATAGTTTTCTGACACTCTATTGCATAAAGGCGCTTCAAATAAAACACACCCAAATTTTTCATAAACAAAACATCCTTGGCAATGCTTGGACATCGGGCAATCTTGTCTTTCAGACGGTGCGCAATTCTATATAGGGTGACAAATAAGTTTTGATGCCACTTTTTCAAATGTTGTTTTCAAATCTGTTTATGAACGTGCCTTGCTGATGTTCCCAGTTTAAGTTCCCAATTTGCTTTATCGGTTCGAATTTTGGCGGTAATTTGAACGTCCTTTTTCGATTAAATTTTTTCAATGGCTTTCCAAAGCTTTCCAACTCAGTTTTATCGAGATATTTAAGGCAAAATAACAAGTTTATTATCAAAATTTATTATAAACATAAAATATAACAAAACAAATAAAAATTATCAAGAATTTTACTCGAATTCTTCTTCATCATCGGTTGCTTCATCATGATGAAGAAGAATTCGAGTAAAATTCTTGATATATTTTGTTTTTTGTTGTATTTTACATTTGTTTATTGTTATATTTTATGTTTAACCCTTCATTGACCAGAGTATGATTGTTCATACGTTTTTGGTGACCCCCATTCGGTCCCAGAGTATGATACATCATACGCAGCGAATTTTCTAGATTTTCTTTTATAATGATAAACACAAATATATTTCTCTTTGTTTAGTTATGTTCTTTGTGTCACAATTAATCGATCTATAACAAATTTGTCATTTGTGCTTTTCAAAATTTCAGATTTCTGAATTATTTTTTCCGACCACCTCGAGTTTTTCGAAACATGGCTCACTTCAGAGAACCGTATTTTATATATTTTCTAACCGAAACAACTAGTTCTTTACAGTTTCTATATAATTAGGTCTTATATTTTACATCCAAATGAACAAAATACATACTTTCTTTGCAAAAGTTCCATAAAATCATGGTTTTGGTTTGCGTATGGTACATCATACACTGAGCGCCACTCGGGTCAAACGCTCCCTTCGTGTATGATGTATCATACACAACTCAAATTTTACGTAAATAACGCATCTGCCGCGTGGGTCCCAACGCAAAAGTTGCTTATAAGGGTGAGAAAAGCAACTTTGCTCTTGGGACATCCGCGCGAGATGCGCAATTGCACGAGATCTCGACCTCACGAAACGCCAAAATCGCCATATTTGGGCATCGATATCTCACAGAGGTACGCATTTTGAGCGGGGGTTCCATGAGCAAACTTGCTTTCCTCATCATTATAAACAATTTTTCCCTTGGCACCCCCGCACAAGGGGCCCACCTGCGCGGGATCTCGATCTCCATATTGGAGTAGAGACTCGCGCAGCAGACATTCCGCCCATCAAAATGAAGCCTGACCAGTCTGACGCTTCAGGCTAATATCAGCCAGTCTGAAACGTCAGAGTGGTGTGAACCAGGCTTAGCCAAAAATGTAACATTTTGACCAAAACTGCAACATTTTGACCAAAATTGCAACATTTTTATCAAAATTGGCTAAGACCAATCTGGCTTTTCAGCCAGGCTGACATCACGCTGACTTTTTTAGCTAAGCATCTTTGCTCGGCTGACATCAGTCTGAAGCGTTTGATACGCGAGTCTCGACCCCAAATATGGAAGTCGAGATCTCGCGCAGGTGCACACCTTGTACAGGGGTTCCAAGGCAAAAGTTGCTTATAATGATGAGTAAAGCAACTTTGCTCTTTTGACTCCCGCTCAAGATGCGCACAAGCGCGAAATATCGATACCCAAATATGGCGATTTTGACGTTTTTTAAGGTCGCGCAGGTGTGCACGTTGTGTGGGTGTTCCAAGAGCAAAGTTGCATTTCAGACCCTTATAAGCAACTTGTGCGTTAGTAACCCCTCTTATGATGCATGATTTACGTAAAACTTGGGTTGTGTATACACTGGGCACCAAGGGAGCGTTTGACCCGAGTGGTACCCAGTGTATGATGTATCATACGCTCCGAAAACATAGGAAAATCGTCGAATTTCAAAAAAATAATATTTTTCCCGTTATTAGGGGCCCAAATGGGCCCTGTATACCAAAAATTAGCAAAATCCTACGGACGGGCATACGGGGGTCTCCCACGGCTGGGCAATGAAGGGTTATAATAAATTTTGATAATAAACTTGCTATTTTGCCTCAAATATCTCGATAAAACTGAGTTGGAAAGCTTTGGGAAGCCATTGAAAAAATTTAATCGAGAAAGGACGTTCAAATTACCGCCAAAATTCGAACCGATAAAGCAAATTGGCGATAGGCTTAAACTGGGAACATCAGCAAGGCACGTTCATACATAGGCTAGAAATTTCTGGTTGTTTGCATTAAGTTGCCCATCTCTTCTCCTTTAAAACTGTATAAACAGTTTGGTCGTATGATTCAGTATTTCCTGCAAAATGACAGCAAAACGACCATCGAACTCTACAAAAATGTGAACCCGAGTGAACGCGATTGCGCGACTGTTAAACATTCATCACCAACATGTCACGAGGGCCATTTCGCGCTATAATGAACTGAAGACTATCGAAGATCGTCCACGTACCGGAAGGCCACCTGTGCAGCGTGTACAAAAGGCAAAAGTGCTCATAAAAGCAAAAATTTCCAAAAATCCGACTCGGTCTCAGAGAAAGCACCAATAATTCTGTCATTACCAAATTTTAAATTTATTAAACTAAGTAAGGGAAATATTCATTTGAAAAAGTGGCCTCAGAACCTATTTGTCACCCGATACTAAAAAAACCGAAACCTTTTTGTCGCTTAAATATTTTCTTCATTATAATGAACGAGGTCCTAAACTCGCCCATTAGGATATTCATCCGCGAATATTCTCCCTCCTCCCCACATGTGCAGAGGGTAATATGCTACATCCTCATATTTGGGCATCTCGCGAGGGGTACCAAGAGCAAAGTTGCTCATGAGGATATGCCCTGTAATTTTTTGATTGCACGCTTAAGCCTAATTGTTAGTTCGGGAGCTTAAGCCTAACTATATGTCTTAGCTTAAGACAAACCCCAAAAAATATTCCCCTATAAGTATTATTCAGCCAAAACATAGGTGCGCGAGAAAATGTAATATATACTCCCCATTTTTGGACGTGAGGGTTTTCGATGTAATGTTTTCCATCTTTAGGATTTGGCCTAAAAGCCAAAAAATTCTCCTAAAAATATTTTTAAAAATTTGAAAGGTGATCAAAAGTTGGGCTGAAAGGTATAACTGTAGGAAAAGTTTGAGCCCTAGTAGGAGTGAGGCTATAAAGGTGATGTCAATAAAGCCACCTGGCGAGGGAGCCTTATATGGCTACTCCCTGAGCTCATTGGGCAGCGAGCCTAATGCGGATACCAAAACAGTGTTTGACCCCGGTCAGAGAAATATATGACATGAAAAGACACATTTTTGGTGACGGTCAAAACTGGCATGTTACATATGAATTCTTGACACTGTGTGATTTTGTATGTCGCACTAAAATGGCTACCGGCTTTCTCGAAACATTTTATACAACAAATAACATAAAAACACCGAGAAAATGGGAACACACCCTGGTTTCAAGCACAAGCGGTACCATTCCCGCAATGGATTTCTCTTTTTCATTTCTTACAGCTCCGGTATTTTGGGTCAATATGTGTTTTTAGAATTGGCATTTCGCTTTTACTTGAAAACTGGGTGAGTTCCTTTTCTTTCGTTCTCGGGATTACATCACAAACATAAAGAATCGTACACATTAAGTATTTGTAATTTTAATTGAAAAAGGTCCATAAGAGTCGTTTCCAATATCGAGCGTCAATTTCTTCTGGATATCGTTATTGATGAATCCGATGACATGTCTTGTACTGAGATCCTCTTCAAATTGTTCTTCTGCAATAAATTCAGCGAAATTACGCTTCAACGCTTCTAAAACTCCTCGGTCTTTGAGATTGCTCCGAATTATCTCAACCATTTGGTATTCATCGAAGTTTTTAAGACCCGTGAACTTCTAAATGCAAATGAATGTAAATAAGAAGATGTAATTTTTCAATGGCCTAAACTATTCATGGAGCTATGATTAACATATACTTTACGGCCATTAGCTTCTGGAACAAATGTAATTATTGTTGTCCATGTATAGAGTCGTAGGATAGTAGAAATTCAAGCGATTGTCCTGCGGAAAAGAAAAACCGACTTTGTTATGTTTAGTAAATAGTACACACGCCCGGCTTATTTACGTCAAAATTGTGTTTATAACAACATTTGGATGCTCTTGTTCCCGCGGCAATTTAAACGTACCGATTTTCTATAGTCCCACGACTTTATGACCCAAACTAGTTTTCAGTCATAATTAAACATTTGTAAAATGGTAGTCAAGATCTAACGTGAATAGACACGCATTAATAAGGTTAAACAAATATTATTTACCTGCACTAAATCGACGATGACTTTTGAAAGGTCATAATATGAAACATGAATCGCAGATGTACAGAGCGCTCCAGTCAGAAATAAATCAAGCAATACTTCGTCGTAATTCAAATCGCTAGAGATGTAAATTTGAAATTCGTCACAGCGCACATGATCCTTCGTCCAAACAACCAATTTCTGAACGTCGTCATAGAATTGAATGATCAGGCTTTTACATTGCAATCGGTCACGATCAGGGTTCATTACTCCAGACAACAAGCTTAAAACATCGTTTTGAGGATTCAATTCCAGAGTGGCTATGTAAATGAACGGATCCATGAGTAGACGAACGAAATGTTAAAATACCGGCCAATTTTCGTCTTTGAGTTCTACATCTGCAAAGAATACGGTCGTGGCGACACCAAGACGGTTATTTGGGTCTGAAATTAGAAATGATAATAATTCTGAAACCAATCCTTAATCAAGTTTAAAAATAGCCATACCTTGATAAACATTGGCATAAAGCTTATAAATGTCGGAATCGTTTTCTGAGCTTTCCTTCTCGGCAATTCGCCCTTCAAGTGGAACCTGTTTCGAATATCCGTTGCGAACGATCATTTCGTTGTATTCTTCTGAAGAGAGCTCTTTATCGAACATTCTGATGACAGAAGGATCTTGATTTGCGATATAGCTGTTCTAAATTTACATAAATTTAAACAATTAATAGCGCGTAAATTCTCGTTTTTCCCAAAACTATGTAGTTGCTTACTTCATTAAATTTCACTCGTGTTTAGATAAATTCTACGAATAATAGACACAATTAATTTCTCACCACGCCAATAGAGCAGACGTCAAGAAGTGCCAATTTATGTCTATGAGTGCGAATCAAATTCCCATATCTCTTCGAGACAAGACTGCTCGTTGCCAGCTCGTAATAATTCAGAAATTTGAACGACTCCACCATTGTTCCATTATCCATTGCAGCGATATTTGGAATTCTGAACCTAGTAGGATAGCGATTTTCTCAGGAGTTTTCGGAAATTTGAAATTTTGGATCAATTTTTGATGGTACTCCTTTGGTGTTAAATGTTGACAAAATTCTGGAAAAATCACAATGGTAACAAAATTTGCCGGAAATCCGAATCCAATGGCGAATTCTTCATTTTTATTTCAAATCTGAAATTTTAAATTGATTGCTTAAGTATTATATTGAGAAACTGGTAACTAGAAATAAAGCAGACACATATTGCACAAAAAGATCTTAGTCTTTACAACAACTGGGTTGTTCCGTTTAAATTGCCGCGGGAACAAGAGCATCCAAATGTTGTTATAAACACAATTTTGACGTAAATAAGCCGGGCGTGTGTACTATTTACTAAACATAACAAAGTCGGTTTTTCTTTTCCGCAGGACAATCGCTTGAATTTCTACTATCCTACGACTCTATACATGGACAACAATAATTACATTTGTTCCAGAAGTTAATGGCCGTAAAGTATGTGTTAATCATAGCTCCATGAATAGTTTAGGCCATTGAAAAATTACATCTTTTCATTTACATTCATTTGTATTTAGAAGTTCACGGGTCTCAAAAACTGCGATGAATACCAAATAGTCGAGATAATTCGGAGCAATCTCAAAGACCGAGGAGTTGTAGAAGCGTTGAAGCGTAATTTCGCTGAATTTATTGCAAAAGAAGAACAATTTGAAGAGGATCTCAGTACAAGACATGTCATCGGATTCATCAATAATGATATCCAGAAGAAATTGGCGCTCGATATTAGAAATAGCTCTTATGGACCTTTTTCAATTAAAATTACAAATTTGTAATGTGACCATTATTTATGTTTGTGATGTAATCCCGAGAACGAAAGAAAAGGAACTCACTCAGTTTTCAAGTAAAAGCGAAATTCCAATTCTAAAAACAGATTTTGACCCAAAATACCGGAACCGTAAGAAATGAAAACGAGAAATCCTTTGCCGGAAAGGTACCGCTTTTGCTTGAAACCAGGGTGTGTTCCCATTTTCTCGGTGTTTTTATGTTATTTTTTGGATAAAATGTTTCGAGAAAGCCGGTAGCCATTTTAGTGAGCCATACAAAATCAGACAGTGTCAAGAATTTATATGTAACATGCCAGTTTTGACCGTCACCAAAAATGTGTCGTTTCATGTCAGATATTTCTCTGACCGGGGTCAAACACTCTTTGGTATCCGAATTAGGCTCGCTGCCCAATGAGCTCAGGGAGTAGCCATATAGCTATTGACATCACCTTTATAGCCTCACTCCTACTAGGGCTCAAACTTTTCCTACAGTTATACCTTTCAGCCCAACTTTTGATCACCTTTCAAATTTTTAAAAATATTTTTAGGAGAATTTTTTGGCTTTTAGGCCAAATCCTAAAGATGGAAAACATTACATCGAAAACCCTCACGTCCAAAAATGGGGGAGTATATATTACATTTTCTCGCGCACCTAAGTTTTGGCTGAATAATACTTATAGGGGAATATTTTTAGGTTTAGTCTTAAGCTAAGACATATAGTTAGGCTTAAGCTCCCGAACTAACAATTAGGCTTAAGCGTGCAATCAAAAAAATTACAGGGCATATCCTCATGAGCAACTTTGCTCTTGGTACCCCTCGCGAGATGCCCAAATATGAGGATGTAGCATATTACCCTCTGCACATGTGGGGAGGAGGGAGAATATTCGCGGATGAATATCCTAATGGGCGAGTTTAGGACCTCGTTCATTATAATGAAGAAAATATTTAAGCGACAAAAAGGTTTCGGTTTTTTTAGTATCGGGTTACAAATAGGTTCTGAGGCCACTTTTTCAAATGAATATTTCCCTTACTTAGTTTAAAAAACACGCTCCACAAATGGCCTTCCGGTATGTGGTCGATCTTCGATAGTCTTCAGTTCATTATAGCGCGAAATGGCGCTCCTGACATTTTGGTGATGAATGTTTAACAGTCGCGCAATCACGTTCACTCGGGTTCACATTTTTGTAGAGTTCGATGGTCGTTTTGCTGTCATTTTGCAGGAAATACTGAATCATACGACCAAACTGTTTATACAGTTTTAAAGGAGAAGAGATGGGCAACTTAATGCAAACAACCAGAAATTTCTAGCCTATGTATGAACGTGCCTTGCTGATGTTCCCAGTTTAAGCCTATCGCCAATTTGCTTTATCGGTTTGAATTTTGGCGGTAATTTGAACGTCCTTTCTCGATTAAATTTTTTCAATGGCTTTCCAAAGCTTTCCAACTCTGTTTTATCGATATATTTAAGGCAAAATAACAAGTTTATTATCAAAATTTATTAAACCCCCTTCATTGCCCAGCCGTGGGAGACCCCCGTATGCCCGGCCGTAGGATTTTGCTAATTTTTGGTATACAGGGCCCATTTGGGCCCCTAATAAGGGGAAAAAATTTTTATTTTTTGAAATTCGACGATTTTCCTGTTTTCGGAGCGTATGATACATCATACACTGGGTACCACTCGGGTCAAACGCTCCCTTGGTGCCCAGTGTATACACAACCGAAGTTTTACGTAAATCATGCATCATAAGAGGGGTTACTAACGCACAAGTTGCTTATAAGGGTCTGAAATGCAACTTTTTTTCTTGGAACACCCACACAACGTGCACACCTGCGCGACCTTAAGAAACGTCAAAATCGCCATATTTGGGTATCGATATCTCGCATAGGTGCGCGTCTTGAGCGAGGGTCAAAAGAGCAAAGTTGTTTTTCTCACCTTTATAAGCAACTTTTGTCTTGAAATCCCCGTACAAGGTGCGCACCTGCGTGAGATCTCGACTTCCATATTAGGGGTCGAGACTCGCGCATCAAACGCTTCAGACTGAGGTCAGCCGAGCAAAGATGCTTAGCTAAAAAAGTCAGCGTGATGTCAGCCTGGCTGAAAAGCCAGATTGGTCTTAGCCAATTTTGATAAAAATGTTGCAATTTTGGTCAAAATGTTGCAGTTTTGGTCAAAATGTTACATTTTTGGCTAAGCCTGGTTCACACCACTCTGACGTTTCAGCCTGGCTGAAAAGCCAGATTGGTCTTAGCCAATTTTGATAAAAATGTTGCAATTTTGGTCAAAATGTTGCAGTTTTGGTCAAAATGTTACATTTTTGGCTAAGCCTGGTTCACACCACTCTGACGTTTCAGACTGGCTGATATTAGCCTGAAGCGTCAGACTGGTCAGGCTTCATTTTGATGGGCGGAATGGCTGGTGCGCGAGTCTCTACTCCAAATATGGAGATCGAGATCCCGCGCAGGTGGCCACCTTATGCGGCGGTGCCAAGGTAAAATTGTTTATAATGATGAGAAAAGCATGTTTGCTCTTGGTACGCCCGTTCAAAATGCGCACCTGTGCGAGATATCGATGCCCAAATATGGCGATTTTGGCGTTTCGTGAGGTCGAGATCTCGTGCAGGTGCGCATCTCGTGCGGATGTCCCAAGAGCAAAGTTGCTTTTCTCACCCTTATAAGCAACTTTTGCGTTGGGACCCACGCGGCAGATGCGTTATTTACGTAAAATTTGAGTTGTGTATGATACATCATACACTGGGCACGAAGGGAGCGTTTGACCCGAGTGGCGCTCAGTGTATGATGTACCATACGCAAACCAAAACCATGATTTTATGGAACTTTTGCAAAGAAAGTATGTATTTTGTTCATTTGGATGTAAAATATAAGACCTAATTATATAGAAACTGTAGAGAACTAGTTGTTTCGGTTAGAAAAAAAAAAAAATACGGTTCTCTGAAGTGAGCCATGTTTCGAAAAACTCGAGGTGGTCGGAAAAAAAAAATTTAGAAATCTGAAATTTTGAAAAGCACAAATGACAAATTTGTTATAGATCGATTAATTGGGACACAAAGAACATAACTAAACAAAGAGAAATATGTTTGTGTTTACTATTATAAAAGAAAATCTAGAAAATTCGCTGCGTATGATGTATCATACTCTGGGACGAATGGGGGTCATCAAAAACGTATGAACAATCATACTCTGGTCAATGAAGGGTTAAACATAAAATATAACAATAAACAAATGTAAAATACAACAAAAAACAAAATATATCAAGAATTTTACTCGAATTCTTCTTCATCATGATGAAGCAACCCCTGATGAAGTAGAATTCGAGTAAAATTCTTGATAATTTTTATTTGTTTTGTTATATTTTATGTTTATCATAAATTTTGATAATAAACATGTGATTCTGCATTAAATATCTCGATAAAACTGAGTTGGAAAGCTTTGGAAAGCCATTGAAAAAAAATTTTAACGAAAAAGGACGTTCAAATTACCGCTAAAATTCGAACCGATAAAGCAAATTGGGAACTTAAACTGGGGGAAATCAGCAAGGCACGTTCATAAACAGATTGAAAACAACATTTGAAAAAGTGGCATCAAAACTTATTTGTCACCTTATATAGAATTGCGCACCGTCTGAAAGACAAGATTGCCCGATGTCCAAGCATTGCCAAGGATGTTTTATTTATGAAAAATTTGGGTGTGTTTTATTTGAAGCGCCCCTTTTGCAATAGAGTGTCAGAAAACTATAGAGACACCCGCATTTCAGAGTTTTTAGCCATTGTATGAGAAGGGCTATGCTTTGTCCTAAGTTTCACATTTTTGCCGGAAATTCAAAATTTTTTTTTTCAAACATTTTTATTTTTTCCCCCAAATTTTAAAAATTTTGCCAAACATTAAAAACTTCACAGAAACCCCGTTTTTGTAAAAACATATTTGCATGACGTTATCTATTTATCAAGCAACGTAGATTGTACGCAAAATGGAACTTTGGTCTTATTTTTATAATCGTTTCATACCTCCACATCGAATGGCGATTTCGATGGTTCCCCCATCCAACAAATTATTGGCCCGCCATGTTTGACAAATCACACGATCTCGTCCAGTGACCGATATTTGGCCATTTTGGAAATAGCCAATTCAAAACTGGTCTTCTTTTCTCGTTTGAATTCCAGTGAAAGCGAAGAAAAATTTGATGACATGAAAATGGACCACCTCACATTCCGCCAGTTGTCTCATTTCAGACGGAGCGGACCGAAACGGACCAATCTCGTCCACCCCTGGTCTCTTTTTAGCCTCAGATCAATCACAAGGTTTGTTTTTAGTATTTTCTACTTCCTTGATTGTTTACGGCAAGCGACCAATCACCAGTTTTACGAAATTGCCAAATTTGTGTTATACAATATCACGTCAATTGACTGCTCTCCCGTAAAATGTTGGCTCTCTCGTATCTATGTGCCATATTGGAGAAATAACATGCTCTCGAAGCTAGGGAACCAAAACCCCCTTTGCCGAAAGTTCCAAATTAGGGACATTCACACAACAGGGACCTCTCAAATTGGCGCCTGATATAAATATCGAACAAATAGTTGAATCAACCGCATTCTTGTGTCAACGACCAGTTGTACTAAAATTTTGAACCCGATTTTTACTGCCGCTCAACATGAAAACTTTTCTTGGCCGGTTGTTCCTGATTTTCATCGTCAGCCTGTTGGTGGTCAAGCAAGGTTGGTAGCAATTTAAGTTTCTCTAACAATTTCTTTATATTGTTTGGGAACCAAAGTTCTCTTTTTTAAGAATCGGGAATTTGAAGTTGAAATGCTAACAAAACCCTGAAACTTGTAAAATCACAAGCACAAGCGGCTCCGTGCGATTGAACCCCGTCGTTTGATCCCGGGTACGTTTGATCCCGGGTATGATTGATCCCCAAATCCCAAATTTCACTCGCTAGCCGAGAACCCCGTGGTACCAAAAATTGGGGTCAGAATCCCACATGTGTAACCGTGCACATGTGTTTCGCAATTTTTAAAAATTGAGAAAAAATTTTGTGGGGATCAACATGGTGTCGGAAATTTTTTTCTTTTTTTGGGCACTTTTTCAAGATCGCCCCAATATTTTATACTTTGTGTATTGAGGTTTTGCGGGCTATTGGCCACAAGTTTTTCGGCTACAGACTTTATGCTGCGGGCTTTTGAACAACTCTTTTTTGGGTTCGTCCTCTCCCCAAAAATCCTAAACCTTAGGCCAGCTAAAACCTGAGTCAGTTATCCTGAGCCAGATAAAATCATATATACATGAAATATTTATAGGATTTTAAAAAAAAAAAGGAAAAAAAATTTACAACAAAGTTACAAAACAAAAGTACAGAAAAAAATTTTTGTACAAAATCGTGCGATGCTCAGCACATTCTCGGGGGTTTTTCGGTCGCGTTCTCTGGATCTGAAAAATGAAGTTGAAGAGAGCGAAAGGAGTGGTCTAAAACAAATTCTCATTAATGACTCAATTTGATTTTTTTGTCAAATGTGAGGTTTTGAAAAAATTAAATTAGCAATGTTACAAATAATAAATAAAATAAAAAAAAATAAATAGTCAGTATCATTTTTTTAATTTTGGTTTTTTTATTTGTTTTTTAAAGATAATTATCAGCAAAATTCATAAGAAAATTTTGGGGACCTTTCCTTTCTAATTGAGGGTGTGGCGCACCTCCCGGAAGATTTTCCCTTCCAAAAATTTGATTCGAAATCAAAGTAAATTGGCTCAGTTATTGTAACAGTTACAGTGACAGCATATCACTTTGCAGACTCAGGCAGTTTGCAGACCGGCAGTTTGCAGACCCCAAAAACGTCACTTTGCAGACTCCGGCAGTTTGCAGACCCAAAAAGTCTGCAAACTGATAGTGCCTTAAAATGGCATTTTGACGTCCGGAAAATAGCTGGCAGGCAGTATGGGCCTTCCCTAAGGCTATTCCTGAAAGAATTTCCCGGATTCCTAACGTTTTAGCAAAAATATGGAATTTTTTAAAATCCGAGGTTTTGGCGGTCTGCAAACTGATGTTTATACGAAAAAGCCAAATTTCTCAGGAATTTTGATGACTCATCACCTACATTTTTTCTGGAATATTCTTCGGGGTCGCTAGAGTAGTTCTAGAAAAAAATTTCATGGATTGGTAATGTTTTTAAAAAATATGACCATTTTAGAATATGGGCAAAACAATTTCACCGTGTTCTCACCGCCTCTATAGGACCTCATAGGGATCTTTTTATAAATTAATTTAAATTTTATAATTCTTCATAAAATGTTGCGAAATGATGTTTTTGGTTGTTTTTCACTGTTGGACAACACGGTGAAATTATTTTGCCCATATCTTAAAACAGTCATATTTTTTTAAAAACATTACGAATCCAGGTAATTTTTTTTCTGGATCCACTCTATGAACCCCGAGGAACATTCCAGGAAAAAAATTAGGTGATGAGTCATCGAAATTCCTGAGAAATTTGGCTTTTTCGTATAAACATCAGTTTGCAGACCGCCAAAACCTCGGATTTTAAAAAATTCCATATTTCGGCTAAAACGTACGGGATCGAGGAAATTCTTTCGGGAATGGCCTTAGGGAAGGCCGATAGTGCCTGCCAGCTATTTTCCGGACGTCAAAATGGCATTTTAAGGCACTATCAGTTTGCAGACTTTTTGGTCTGCAAACTGCCTGGTCTGCAAACTGCCGGTCTGCAAACTGCCTGAGTCTGCAAAGTGATAGGTC
>JAKKPZ010000803.1:0-16304 GCA_022814885.1 Ditylenchus destructor | reverse complement strand
GTATTAGTAAGAATAACGCCATTTAAATTAAAAATGAACATGAGAGTGGTCATGTTACCACGATCACTTATGTAAAGTTATCGTCGTACAACGGCCATTGTCACAATCACTTTTGGAATCACTGATCAAGACCATTTTATTTTGCTACGTGTAGTTGATTTCGATTTCCGTTTGAATTGGCGCGCTTTTAAGCATCCATTCCCCTTTGTAAATACAAAGGGAAATATATGCTCAATAGCGCGCCAATTCAACGGAGCACAAAATAAACCGCTTAAAAACATCGTTTTTTCGATTAATTATGCGGTTATAAAATGTGTTTGCTGACGAAGAATTTGTACATTTATACAACCGGGTGCAATCAAAAGTGGCCCCCTGATTTCGTAATGTAAACAACGAGGCAGTCGCCTCTCCCTGTTTACAACTTTACATGTACATTGCATGTAAAGTTGTAAACACGGAGAGGCGACTGCCTCGTTGTTTACATTACGAAATCAGGGGGGGGCCACTTTTGATTGCACCCGGTTGTAGTTTTCCGATTATGCTGATTCCTAGTTAGAGGCCACTTTTGTCCTGGCGTATACAATATTATCACTTTCCGTCGTTTGCCATTTTGGACAATGTACGTATTAAACGACGGTATTTTGGACGAAATTTAGAGAATGCCAGAAAGTGGGAATATTGTAGCAAATGCCGAAAAATAAAACGAAAGACAAAATCCCCCAAGAAAGTTGAAGCGGTCATTCCGGGAAAGAATAGATTGATTTGCTGTGATCGATGAGTTCCCTTTTTACTCTCTTTTTCACACTTAACCCTTCATTGCCGAGGGGTAAAACACCCTCCTATGCCGAAGCGTTAGATTTTGCTGATTTTTGGTATACGGGTAGAACTCGAGATTCTATTAGATGCGTATTTTTTCTTTTTTTCAAAAACCCCCAAAATTTCCAATTTTTGGGGGGTCAAAAGTCGAGATTTTGCCGAAAATCCATGATACCCCCCTATGGTTTCAAAATTTTCAAAAAAATCTCGAAATTTTTAGATGTCTAAAAAACACTTTTTCTGGTCTATTTCGATGCGCTGAGCACGAATCTGAAATTAGTTTTTTTGTTGAGTCTCAAAAAAATTTTTTTTCCGCAAAATTTCGAATTTTTCAAAAGTGTACCTTTTTTAGAGCGCTCTAAAAAAATTTTTAGAGCTAAAAAACAAAAACTAATTAGATATTCTTATTCAGGACAAAAAGTTGACTGTATAAGAGTAATATCAGATTTTAGCTAGGAAGCCAAAAAACTGGCCAAAAATTGCTCCAAAGTTAGCGTATCTATTCGGATACACCAGGCACCTATGGGGGTCACCAAAAGCGTATCTATTCGGATACACCAGGCAATGAAGGGTTAAAGAGCAAATGACACTCAAGAAAGCAAAACAAGCCATTAAATTGCCCAATACTAGTATGTTAAGTTGAGTTTACGGTCTTTTGAATTACCGCGCTTTTTCGTTTCGTGAATACAAAGTGGATGCTAAAAAGCGCGCCAATTCAAATTACCTGCTAGTCAATTCACCACAAAAGTAGCTTACCTCAATCGCCGCCTGTAACACACTATTAGCTTCAGCCATAGTTAGTGTAAGAAATACAATTGAGTATGTATAAGACGTGAAGAATGATCGAATAAATTCTATAAGACATTCGCAACTGACGTTAACTCGCCCTCTGTGTACCAATATCAATGGTATATCGGACCAATAATGGATATATTCGCTCAATTTGAAATTAAAGCCGCTAATTATTAGTTGATTGCATCGAAGTACTTCGCGAGTTGTCAAGACGGTCCATGCGTCATCAATCATTTTATCCGCATCAGTAGTATGAGCATATTCTGGCACTATCTCGAAGGAACCTAGAATAAAGATGCGCTTGGGGGTGCTCTTTCCAAATGATTCCCTATCTATTTTGTAAAAGCTCTTAACGTTACTACAGTCCAACTTCACTTATCCGGACACACACTTATCCGGATTTTCAGTTTTCCGGAAGATTTTGGCCTGAACGGATTTTTTCCATACATATTCGACACGTTCGGACAAAATTCGTTTATTCAGACTGATTTGGGAAAATTATGGACAAAAGAGTACCTCTATTGATTTGAAAATTTTAAGGATTTCACCCAAAAATTTCACCAAAAATTCCGTATTTTCGGTCAAAAATTTGAATTTTTTCCATGAATTTTGCTATTTTCAGCCCACTTTTTTATAAATTTGTCAAAAATTTTTCAAAAATTGGCCAAAAAAGGCTAGATTATTTAAAAAAATTCTAATTTGCGCCAAAAATTTCAAATTTTTAACCGAAAATTCGTTTATCCGGACTTAATTGGCAGGAACGGATTTTTCCATATAAATTTCACACGTTTATCCGGATACACACTGATCCGGATTTCAGATATCCGGGCAGAATCGGCCGGTAAGGATAAGTGAAGTTTGACTGTAGTACAGTCGTCCCTATATGACCCTCTCTACTATGACTCCCTCTCTACTATGACCAATTTCGGCCGAAACGGAATTTTTTGTATGGGAATTCCCTCTCTACTATGACCCTTTTTGGGGGTCATGCTAGAAAAATGACAAAAGGGTACCCCCTTTTGTTTTTTAAAAATTTGATTTTTGAATTTCTTACCGAAAATTCAAATTTTCAAGTAAAACTTTGTCTAAATTTTACAAAGCGCATTGTTATTTTGCGCTTTTTGGAGAATTTTTGGACTTTTTGGAGAATTTTTGGGTTGACCCTCTCTACTATGACCCATTTGGGCCTAGATGGATTTTTTTGTATGGAAATTCCCTCTCTACTATGACCCTCTCTACTATGACTTGCGTAAACGGATAGGGTCATAATAGAGAGGGACGACTGTAATAACATGATATTTATCAACCAGTTATGCTGATATGCCTTATACAATTACGCTCGAATGAATTTCATCACGTTTAAATTGAGACTTCGTTTCATTTCGTTCCTCTCAAGCTTGTAACTTACTAGCTTGAGAGGAAGAGAATCCATGGCTCGACGGACTATCAGAGAGAGTGCAGCTGGGAAATCTACAGAGTAAAGAAAAATAGAAAACAGTCCTACATTGTTGAGCCCGTCTTTCCATCCGGAAACGAACAAACAAACGTAACTGTTTTGACTTTTCATCATGGTGGAGAAATTCGATAAATGCAAAAGAAGGCTTCATCGAAGCTTTATCGAAGTTTTCTAGTAAGCGCGAATCGCCGGTCACTATTTCCTGCTGTTTCCCAGCTGCGCGCATTCGTTTCCCTCGTTGGAAAGACAACAACGAATGCGCGCAGCTGGGAAACAGCAGGATTATTAGAAAACTTCGATAAAGCTTCGATGAAGCCTTCCTTTGTATTTATCGAATTTCCCCACCATGCTTTTCATTAGCAAAAACCAAAACGCAATATTTTCGGTCAGAATCGGAAAGCGCCCTCAATTTGAAAGGAAGAGCGATTCTGTAAGAGCGTCCCATTTCAGTTTTGTAAGAGTAGCTTGCCGGCATTCTCATGGAAGTTTTTTAGATATGTTTATTTTCCAGACAATTTCTCTGTCTCAGTGCATCGTTATCATTTCTTTCCTGCAAACTGGGACTGAGAAATTGTCTGGAAATACAGGGTGGTCCAAAATAACGTGACAATCGTATGGGAAAACACTTCATTCGAAACCTACCCAGTTTAAACTGCTGCCTGCGATTTCAACACAAAATTAGGCTTTTCGTTGGCAAAAATAGGGGAAAACGGTCATTTTCGACGTAATATGTGACCCCTAAAAACAGCTCTTGCTAAAAATTTCCCAAAATTTCCATTTTTCGGACCTTGAAAAAATTAATATTTTGAAAATCGTCGTAAAAATTTCTGCAAAAGTGTTTCTAGGGTGTGTTTCCGATGCGCAGCTATTTTAAACATAGCGGGTCCAAAAAGGTCATTTTCCCCCTATTTTTGTCAAAGAAAAACCTATTTTTGTTTTGAAATACGCAATTTGAGCAGAATGCCAAAATTGCCTGAGCTCAGAATCGGGTTCCACGCACTCGTAAACCCCAAAAACTCGAAAAAGGGGTTAAAAAGTAGTATTTGGGCATAATGCCAAGAAAATGCCAAAATATCAAACTCGCGACAAAATCTGATTTCAAATTCGAATTCCCCGCATCCGAATATCCCTATATTGTGAAAACGGTGGCTGGCAGCAGTTAAAACTGGCTATTTCGAGTAATGTGCTTTTCCATACGATTGTCACGTTATTTTGGACAACCCTGTCAAGCATATAACTAGAATATCCCATTTGAAATTCCGTTACTTTTAGCGATAATACAGAGTGACCACTTTATTTCTTTTGAAAATTTGAATATCAAATTTTCGCCAAAAATATATATGTATCATAGCTCTTTTTGAAGATAAAATTTTGCTAAAAAAGATCTCGACATAAGCTTTATTAAAGCTCGAGAATGGGCATTTTAAAGTTCGGTGAAAATCACAAAAAACCGATCGATGCGTAGCAATTATGCCGTTACTTTTTGCTGAAATTCTTGAAATTTTTTCGCTGATTCTTACAAAAAACGGACCAGCTGCTTCTTACAAATGCAGATGCTGGGGTTATTCTCTGAGATCTTGCGCACATTTTGACACCAAACAGTCCATATGCCATCATGCATATGAGGCCATTTAAGTGACATTTAAGGATACGCTGAAAAAGCTGATTTCGACCGATTTTGACCAGTTATGTCTCCGGAAAACCTCAAAATATTCGAACACGGGCTCGACTCTTGCGTAAAGGTACATGGAAGTTAAAGATGACAAAATTTTAAACATTATGGCGAAAATTTGAGCTCATTTTGCCATGTTTTATAAATTTTATAGCTATCCGGAATGAAAAATTAGCCGACTTTCGCGAAAATTATCAAAATTCGGCACTGGTTGGTTATAAAATTTACAAAACATGGCAAAATAACCTCAGGTTTTCGATATAATGTTTACAATTTTTACCTCTTTAACTATCGTATACGCTCATCCAAGAGTCGAGCATTTGAGGATTTCCGGAGAGACATCTCGTCAAAATCGGATGATTAACTCTTTGGGCCGTGTCAATGACATCAATGAATTTTTTAGATTTTACCAATCCAGCAATCAAATTTATTTGCAATGTAAAAGAGGAAACTGTTAGCTTCAAAATCAGTGGTAACTCATATTTCTAGAATGCCAATTAATAAAGAAAAGTTTCAGGAAGATTAGTCAGTCTTTGCCTTCTCTCCGGTCCCTTTTTTTGTAATTTTTCATTGAACTTAAAAATGGCTGTTCTTGAGTTTCAATACACCTTATGTCGAGATCTTTTTTAATAATAAATGGCAACGTCTTAGCTTCAATTGGAGCTATTACTCATATATATTTGGCGCGGATTTCAAATTCAAATTTTCAAAAGAAATGCGGAGAAGTAAAATCGTCACTCTTTATCACAAAAGCAAACACTCTTACTGATTCACTCTTTCTTTCAAACTTCCGATTCTGACAAACAATACACATATTTTATTATAGTTAATCTTACCCGTACCTTCAGACCATAAAAATGATATTTGTCGTAACTTTGCTAAGTGGACCATATTCAAAACCGGCTTTGGTTGCAACAAAAGAGTGGTTTTGGGAGAACGCATGTTTGGGCCAAGATTTCGAACAACATCGGCCAATCGGAAAAATTTTTTCTGGCTGTGAGACCAATTTGCTGCATCAGTCTGACGTCCGATGCAGATGTACATATCAGTATAGCCGGGAGTTAAGATTATTTGAATTATCTGAAATTTTTCATATACAGTAATGCATCTGTATCTCTAATTTCACTTATTTAGTTCTCTATATATTTTATAAGACAAAAAACTTTTTGAGTACAATTTATGTCTTTTTTAGTGGGAAACCTGAATAGGGACGATCAATTTTGGATTGTGGTTTCATCGGATTAACAACTTTCGGAGACAAAAACGAAGATGGTTTTTACAATTACTGTGTAAGTTGTCTTCCATAAACCAAAAAATTTATGGCTTATACTTTAATCCACTCGTTAACTTGCCAAAGGCTACGGTTTGGTCTAATGTCGCGTTGGCAGAAAAGCAAGTTACCGATTTTTCTGACTTTAGTTCCGATACCAATTTGACGAAGAATTGATTTTGTATTTTTTAAGATAAAACAGGAAAGACCAAACGGTGATCAAGTAAGAGAAAATGGAATTTTTCGCCACCACCGATTTTCATAGTTTTGCTGTTATCTAAATACACTGTTACGTAAGTGGGTTTGCCGCGTTTTTTGAATTGGCATTAAATTTGTTATGCCATAGTAGTGCCAAGTGATACGATAATTGCCTATAAAATGCAATTTTAATTGAACTTTGTTTCTAATCAAAAATCGCCTATGATACGCATCCAGAACCCTTCCGGTTTACTCTCAAATGGGGGAGGTTCAATATTTGTGAAATAAGAATTGTATTGATTTTTGTACAGTCGAGTCTCTTTATAACGGCGGTTTCGGAACCGGACAAAATCGCCGTTATATATAGACTCATTTCCATACATTTGGGCCCCCATGGGTCCAAATTTCACCACCGTTATATAGAGAACCGTTATATAGTGACTCGACAGAATAATGTTATTTTGCTTACTGGATTGTTGTGACCATAACCACTACCACTGCCATGAGCGCTGCTACTCGTTGGAAACATTGATAGTAGATGATAGTTGAAAAAATATTATCCTAAAGGCGTTTTACAATTATTCATTTCACAATTATTCATGCTAACAGCGCGTGAAATTGACAATTGCTAGGCATTACGGTTTATTTTTAAGGCATCGCGATATATTCGGCACAGGTTTTGAGTACAATTCCCGAATAATTTGTTATCCACCTGTTATTTTTTAATATCGCCGATAGTTTTCTTGTTTGTCTCTAGATTGTATACCGTATTTTCTCTATTATAAGCCCCGGGGCTAATATTATTTCAATCCCCCAAATTTGGGCAAAATATTTCTCTAACCTCTCATTTTTACACACTATTTCTCTTTCTCTATTTCAGGGGGCTTTTATTATAGGGGGCTTATATTAGAGAAAATACGGTATTTACTTTGCACACCTTCCCACGCCTCAAATGGATTATCCGTACTTTATTCTGTGATGAAAATTTAGGAATGTTTGCGGAAAGTTTAAAACTTTTTGATTTTCTTGAAAAATTTTAATTTCGCGCCAAAATTTTTTCGGATACATAAATCTCCAAAAAGAAATCTTGTGAACATATCGAGTCCAAAGCGATCGAGACAAGTTCTTACATGTACGATGGAGTATGATATTTCCTGATGAATACTGAGAATAAAACATGTTTAGTCTCGTTTGAAGGTTATTACTTTCGCCTAATTTAACCACACTCTCAATTTGAACTCCACACTCTTACAAAATTTCGATCCAGAAGAAAACCTGAAAATAATAAAAATGGCTGAGTTCCTACAACAAAACTTTAGTCCGGAAAGTGCATTAAAATAACTCATGGTGTACTGAAAACAAAATGGGAAAAAAATTAACTTAATCATAATACACATTTTGTTCGCAGCATATCGCAGGAACAATAGACTATTTATTGTATGGCGTCTATTATACGAAAGCATGAGTAAAACGCATGAGTAAAAGATATGAGACATCCTGCTAGTAAAGAATGGTCAGCAGACGCTCACATCGCAAATTTTCAAATCACCGTTTCCCCTTAATGGCTGTAAAAGTGCATTTTGTTTGTTGTGGATATTTTGGTTGCTGGGCGAATGAGAGATTGGTAATTGGCCCTCGGCATTGTTCACACCGTTATCTTTATGCCCGCAGCTGAATGGCGGCCAGAATAATAATTATAGAAAACGAATGCTGGAAAACATTCCACAGTAGCGAAGAATGACTCGTAGTTACAGTGTACAACACTAAGTTACATGGAGTATGAAGATCATAAATGTTTGTCTTAAGAAAGCCCTTAGATGAGCATTTTGTTGCCAGTTTGAGATACTTCAAAATGGAAGAAGTAAGGTAACTTTGATGGGATTAAAGTGAACTTTCTTTCGAGCGATATTCCGAAATTAAGTTAGCATTCTCATTACACGGCAGTGTCGGAGGCTAAAAAAGCGTACAATCTTTTGGCGTTATGGCCCCAGATATGCGTTATGCCCACAATATGTGTTAAGCCCAGAAATACTCTGCGGTGAGTTGATCAATCAGCAAATGGTATCAAATTTCTGAATATCGCATGAAAAATTCATTTTCAGCCTATCAAATGCTACTTCTTCCATCTTGCTTGGACTCAGACCATAAGAAAAATAATATTAACCAAAATAACGCTACTTTCAGCAGTCTATAAAACATTTTTTTAATGTTCGCATTTAATTTGTTCTGATTATTGGTAATATATTTTATCATCACAGATCAGTCTCTATACAAATAATTGACAATAATATCAGCCGATCCTGGCATTCAAATTTCTGAACATTCTGCGATGTTTCGAAATCTCCCAAATTAACTCATTGGCACTTTGCCTCGAATCGTTATATAGCTTCAAAAGTGATAAATGCGTAGACGTTTTCCAGTTTCTTAAACGTTCAAATTCTTAATTAGGAGTCTTATTTTATTAATTTTTGGATTTTTTAAAGTTTGGCGCAGAAATTTTGGTTCACCTTTTGTGAACAAATCAGCTGGGCCTTGGGCAGTATTGAAAAAACCTATTAAAAAACTTTTGCAATAGTTTTTCCATAAGTTTTGACATCATTGGTTCGATTCCGAATGCGAAGGAAAAGCCATTCCGTGCCAAAATGTGGAACCAATTTACGTTACCTTCAATAGTCCATTTTCAATAGTATAGCTATTTTTAGGTATCTTACAGGAAAATGAGATTAGCTATCACTCAAGGCATCGCTAACAACATCTATGCGCAATTTTGTTATTAAGCCGACAAAAAGCTATCCGAGATTAATTTTTAAATTCATGGTAAAGTGGGTATTAATACATGACAAAAAAGGCATAAATTTCCATTTCTACGCAAAAGTTGGTTTTTTATCAAATATGGTCTCTTTCTGAGGAACGGAATACGCCTATTTCGTATTTACCTTTAGGTTTCCTTTAGAAATGACCTGGGAAATGCCCTGCTCAATTTGCAAGTTGAAGCAGGCCGTCTTCCCTTAAGGTAAGGAGAGCCCTAATCCGCTCTGAAGGAGGAATCAAATGGATCGCCGCACACTCAAATGTGCGTGTCTTATCTTTGTAAAAGTGCGACTTTGAACGAACCTCAACAGAAATTAATAATTATAAACTGTACCAATTGCATATATCAACAACATTATAATTTACTGAACTTTATCCTTTAAGTAAACATTAATTTAAAATACTATTAAATCATTTAAAATGATGAGAAGGGTAGAATAATTGCGTTAATAATCTTAGTTTTGAAATTGAAATAGATTTTTTAGACGGCTGTAAATTGTAAATTGAGAATAGAGTAGCATGAATTTATTGAAACAAAGAAACCGTAAGTCCTCTAATCAGTCCTCCTCAAACAGAATGCGGAACAAACTTTCAGGTTCGCCCGACCAAAACAAAGCGCATATTCGTGAGATCTCGTCGAGTTGCGTAAAAAATGGCAATGCCAAAACTTTGTCATTGAAAATAACGGAGAAAATTGATTTTGAAATTTGAAATTTTTTTGAAAACCCTTGCAAAACAATAAGTCCACCGCTGGACTAAATAGAGGATTTACGATAGTTAGCCGTTTCGGCTCTATTACTAAACGGCTAACATTAAGCAAAAACGCTACTGAAGTAGGTCTCAGTAGAGTCCTTCTATCAAATGCACATTTTTCTGCTATGGTGAAATGAGAAAAAAGGCAACATAAAGAAAGTGAATAAGGCAGATATTGATCCAGTAATCCACACAACAACAGTATTCCTTTTCATGAAAGCAGTCATCGAAAAATGAATTGATGCTCGTGTTATTGTTTTACTTTCCAGAATTTGTTTAAGAATTATTTTTAAAGAATATTGAAGCCTTTAGCTCTGAAATATTCTTGAAAGGAATCAAAAAATTGTTGAAAACATCAAAGAAAACCAGAAATGACACTCCATGTTTTGCTGTTACCGTGGAGCACTAATTATATAGACACATAAAAAATTCATTTAGACGATGGGAATGTCAATGCCGGTGATTCTTTGCAATTGAACTCGAATGAGCTGAAAATCGGGGCCATGTGTCCAATGGTCCTCGTCCGGAATTCTTGCAATCATCCCAACGACATGGGCAAGTTCGTGAATGAACTTGCTAGGCACTCTCTCTGGGTCACTAAGAGGGTCAGCTTCGTTGGGATTACGGAACACATCCGAGATCCAGATTGCGTCAAAACGATAACTCCCTTAAATTTGTATGCTTTATAGTGGTTTTGTTGGTTTTATACATATTTATGGATAACCCTTATAGTAAGTTAAAGCATTAGTTCCTCCGTCTGTGCGCGCACAGACGGAGGAACTAATGAATTATTGCGTTTTTTCGGTCAGTTCCCCTTTTTGAGGGCTCAATACCAATTTTTGTCCGTCATTTACCCCTTTTAAGGGCGCAGTTTTTTGAAAGTGCACTCTTAGGGGGTGCTTTTTTCTGTCCGTCCAAGCGAAACAGTTTGTGAAATCCGAGATAGTAGACGACGTCGAGGATAAAAATCAGTCAGACAATACAAATGCGTATAGGACATTTCGCCAAATGATTTTTTGCCAAAAGGATTTTTCGCCAAAAAGATTTTTCGCCAAATCCTTATAAAACAGATTTTTCGCCAACTATTTTCACCAAATCCTTTTAAAGTAGACGTTTATTCATAGTATGTTAACAAAAAAGGAACAAAGGCATCAGCGGTCAGGGTTTTCGGGGTAAAGTGAGCCGCAAGCCTAAATCCTTATTTGGCGCCTTATAAGGGTTGTTCGGGAGCTTAAGCCTAAGATTAAGTCCCACGTAAGCTTAATCCTTCAGTATGCCCTTATAAGGGTTGTTTAGACTAAAGCAAGTTCATGTGGTTAAGCATAGGATCAATTAGGAGATGAAAATTTGAGGGTGAATCAGTAGAAAATGCAATATTTACATGAAAAAGTCATGTGGCTTGTTCGTAACATTACATTCTTGAATGAAAAGGAGCGAAAACATCGAATACAGAGCCAAAAATTAATTTTTATAAGGATTTGGCGAAAAATCCTTTTTATAGGGATTTGGCGAAATGTCCCGCTTCGATACAAATTAGTCAGACACACAAATCGGTCGACCTTACCCTAACCATACACGTATAAATAAGTGGCCAAAGGCCGCGACATCACTCCCGTAGGAAGTCCCAAACCGCTAGTATTATATGTATGCCACTACCATATTCCCTGTAATTATTACCCGGAATAACGTTTAATTCCGTACGGCGAAATCTATTTTTACCCACTATATAGGCCATCTAGCTTAAACCAGATGCAGACAAGATAATATCAATTTTTCACAACGATTCCGAATATACAATCTGTTTTGCTTTCTATTTGCAATCGTCCCCAAAAATAATAATTTTGGTCAAAACGTCCATTTTCGAGACGAAATTGTTAACAAAGACCGAAAACAGATTGCATATTCGAAATCGTCGGGAGAAATTGATATTATCTCGTCTGCATCAGATTTGAGCTAGGTGAGCAAACGAGAGGCTAAAAAATAGATTTAATTTAATTATTAATTTAATAATTAACCCCAGGTAGTAATCACAGGGAACTAGTTTCAGGGACTCTGGGAGTATGAATATTTTGTCTATATGTACCTGCTCTAAATCCCTCACAATCCAGTCCTGTGATCGGACGCTTCGCACCCGACCACAGGACTGGCTCGCAACCTGCGGCGGCTCCCAATGTTCATGGGTATGATAGAGTTGTTCCTAGATGCTCTAAGTTCCTTCACATTCCAATGGGACCGGCCACAGGACTGACTAGCCAGCCAAGCGTAAGCACCCCTAAGAATGTTCTTCCCAAAAAATTTGGACAGATAAAAGGAAATAAACACTCCTAAGAATGCACTTCCCAAAATTTTTGCCCAGTTACACGAAAATAAGTACAGTCAGACCTTATCCGGACCTCATTTATCCGAATATTCAGTACGAATTTGGCCGGAACGGATTTTTTCCATACAAATTTCCCTCGTTTATCCGAACGGATTTCGTTGAAAATTGCCGAAAAATAAAAGGTTCCTCACCCTATTGAGTTATAAATTTTAAGAATTTTTTATATTTCAGTAAAAAATTCTAATCTTTGGGCAATAATTTGAAGTTTTCTAATATTTTCGATATTTTTGGCCAAATTTTTGCCAATTTATGCAAAATGACCAAAAAATTTGGCCTACATTTCCCAAAAATAGTCAAAAATTTACTTAAAAATTCATACTTGCGCCAAAATTGGAATGACAGGGCCACCTTACTGGGGGATACGGTATACTACATGTATGCTACTGAAAATTCAGCATGGGCCAAACTAAACTATATCATATGCTCTAGTACAGATATTGTACTTAGACCAATGAAACCAGTGGTTGTAACATTGTTTTGAGACAAGTTAAAACGCTTTCAAAAATTGGTAAAACTAACCATCTTCAAACAACTCTTTTTCCGTTGAGGCTCTGGCAACTTGTAAAATTTGCTCAACAGTCCCGTCTGGCCGATCCACATCCACAATTTCTGGATCATAGTGATGGAAGCAAATTTCGTAGTTCCCCCTTGGAAGCGGAATGCCGACAGTGTCCAAATGATAATGCCGAATCAGATTTGTCATTCGGTCTTTGAGAAATGCGTCCGGGTTTGCAATATCTCGAAATTCGGCACCGAATTGGCTTATTGCGTCGTTACCTGGAGAGCAATCAGGAAGCTGCTCCAATCGTGCCAGGATTGTGGGATCATACGGCATTGTCTACAAAACGGGCACACTTTTTACACCATTTCTTTATTTTTATTATTTTGGCACTCGGAAAAATTATGCCAATTTTAGTTAGCATATAACTTTTCACTTTTATTTTTGAGGTTTCAGTCTCCAGAAATTTTCCAAATTTTGTTTGTGTCCCTTCAGGTATTTCTTATAATTCCGTTATTTTTTATCAAGTTCATTTGTCTTACCATTGGCATTTTGGGCGAGGAATTTGTGGGAAGAAGAAAATTTAATGGACTAGATTAGCCCGAAGAGAAGATGTGTAGAAAAGCGTCGAAGAGTAATGTATCGTGCTGTGCCTGCAAAATTTTAAACTACCGAAATTCGCGAGAAAAACACATTCTATAGAAGAGAACGGTAAAGTGAACAGGTTATCCACAGGTACAAATGTTTACATTCACGTCGCAAACAAAAATGTCGCAATTCACAAGAAGATGACAAAATCGAACATCCTGGATTTGAAAGTGAACACAGGTTTCATATAGAACCAGTCAGTATCAACAAATTTAAGTCTCAATTTGACCATTTTCATATTTTACCATGTTCAGCATATTTAACGTATTTTCTTTAATAGAGCCCCGGGGCTATTAATAAAATAGGGAAGGAAACTGTTACAGGATAAACATATGTACTCTTCGGAAAAGTAAGTGGAGAAATTAAGAAATTCGTGTAGAATCTTAGGACAAAGATTCTCTCAAGCTAGCCGTTTGGGACTTACCGTATTTTCTCTAAAATAACCCCCGGGTTATATTATTTCAGTACCCCTCTAGGGGATCTATTATAGTGTCTCTCTATTACACACTATTTCTCTTTCTGTAGGGGTCTATTATAGAGGGCTCAATTATAGGGGAGGTCTCAATTAGAGAAAATACGGTAATCAGTTTGATACAATTCGGCTATTATCGAAACATCGGCCATTGACTTTGGTACTCGAAGATATATTGAAACATTATTCAGGAAAAATTATTTTTTAACAGGTATTTTTGAAAATTAGAGGAGTACGAGCTAAAAATCCATGCCGATGGCTCGATTTAAGCGTAGGGTTTTTTTTAAATTCACATAAGTGAAATATCATACATTGAAATTAACAAAAATTTTGTTTTTTAGAAGAAAGTAGGTGACAATAAAACAAGCAATTCCAATTATAAGCGTCTCCATATGGCTAATTTATTTATCGAAAGCATAACAAGAATTGATCATCTCCAATTCCCGTACAGAACTGAAACTGTGCGGAGCAAGAAATTCTTTATTACAGCTAAAGAAAAAAGTATTATGTTTCATTTGCATGTTTTTGTTTATTTCGATCCCGAATTCTTTTGCGCTGCCTGATACTCCCAAGGCATAGGCATTCTGCGGCTAGTCAGGCAGTAAAGTGAACCAGCAAATTCCATAACGGCCCGACTGTGGATAGTGCTAAGGCATTGGCACTGCCCGATAGTGATGGATAATCTCTTTTTGCCAAGTAGTCGGCTTGATGAACAACTGAGCCAAGTACAATAGCAATGTTTGCCCAGTTATAGGGGATTAACTAATTTCCGGATTTTAATTCCCAAGATTTCCGAATAGCTCAAATTTGTTAGTGTGCCCGTTTCACAGGCATTCATTTCACTATTACTTTTCATAGAGCCGCTTTTTCATAACCGTTTAAAACAGTTTAGTTCTTGTCTATTTCTACAATTTCCTCTTATCCTTTTTCCTGTCTTATTTGTAGAAAACGACCAATTGCTGTCAAGACTAGAGAAAACATTATTATGGTCCTCACCTCAACTATAGAGAAATTAGGTTTAAGCTTTACCCTTTCCGGTGAGGGTATTTTTCTGCCGCAAAGGAAATGCATAGGACAGTTCCGCACTCTTTGACAGGGTGCGGAACAATGTTCGTCCGAGAAAATGTCCACTAGAATAGATTAATCTCCTACGAGTTCAAAAAGTTGAAAGCAAAATACAGGTCGTTTTATTTGAAGTTTAATGGACGGGCAAAAACGGTTTGCAAAATTTAGGTGCGCTAAGCTGAAAATCTTTTTAGACCAAAGACATTTTTAATCGAAGGCATTTGAACTTCAAAATAAAATGAGTTTGATTTCACTTTCATTGATTTACATGAACTTTTGAACTCACTGGAATTTTGTTTATTCCAGTAGAGCTGTTCTCCAGCTTTGCCCGTTTTTTTTGTTGTTTCAATTTTATGTTTGTCACCGCAATCGCTGCATTTAGTTACAGAGCACTTAAATAGATTAGAGGAATTATTACATTCGACTAATCTCTGCACTTCTGCCAATGAATAAGATAGAAAATAAATGCAAGGTAAGAATTGTCAATTAATCCATTCCTTCCAAATTAACAGATGTCTTTCATGACCAAGGATCGTTAACTCGGAACTATAAAGATTAAATAGCGGATTTTAAATAGCGCATATTGCGCGGCGCAACTTTCGTCTTCTAGCATTGTGGAGCAATTTATTTTCTTGAATGCTTGTTTTCCTATTCGCTTTATTATCCCGTAAAATTTTTGCTCTCTCCAATTTCAGAATTTAGCATGAGGTCGATTGGGATTCAACATTCTAAACATGTTGAATAATAATAAAATGTTAAGCTACTGAGTAACACAAATGCACTCAGTAAAATGTAGAAGGTAATTCCAAAAAAATTTTTCGATAATCTCATTATTTCCCGTCATCATAATTGCCAGTTCTCCTTCCAAGCCAATGGCCCGCTGTTCTCAATATTTGCGTTTGAAATTATTTTTTCAACCTTTCTTGGCGTTCTGGACTCCATTGGACCACTCTCAGATAAATCTTGCAGGCACAAGGTGCTTGATATTGGGCGTGTCCCTTTTCCATGATATGAATTGTGCCTTGCAATTGAATAACGTTTTTACTATGTTATAAAAAGGTAAAATGAAACATAACTTTCGCTAAACATTTATATTCTGCTATATTTTGAGGTCATATCAAGAATTCGATATTGAAACTATTTTTCGAACAAAACATGTTCCCAATGAAAAAAGTCAGTCATCGAATTACAGAACGCTTCATAATCCAGAAAACATCCAGGAAAACATATAAAATGGACCGTAATCTTAACATTTTTTGCATTGTATTGATTTATTTATATTCGAATTCCATATTTTTGAACGATTTACGTACAATTTCTCTGGTCATATTTCCATTTTTACCATTTTTTATTAAGGGTAGTTATGACCGGTGCGATGACGGCCGCCTCCAACGATGCAAAACTTCAGCAGCGCAAACGAAGCGATTTTCTCTTTCTGGAGGAACTGGGAGAAGGATCTTTTTCGACGTCCA
>JAKKPZ010000802.1:0-16317 GCA_022814885.1 Ditylenchus destructor | reverse complement strand
TAGAAAAGGCATACTGATATAGACTCCCCGCGCGCTAGCGCGCGTTAGCGCGCTAGTAACATATATTTGCGATATAAAACAAAAAAACACAAACTTACATTGATAAAAACGCTTAAAAACACGTTTTTCCATTTTGGCGCGAATTCAAATTTTCAAATTTCAAATCTGACAATTTTCGGGAAACCTACAGATCATCAGCTACAAAATGAGCTATCACTCATAAAAAACTAACGGACGGATCGTCAGATATAAGCGTTCCAAACAAACAAACAATCAATCAAGCAAAAATCTGCAAAATAATATAGTTAAATAATAATTTATTTGCTCTTCTTGGAGCGATGGGTATATGTAAAGTAAAGTCAACAATTTACAGTGCAATAAAGCAACAAATGATACATGATACACAACAAGCAATCATATCAAGCGAAAACAAACATATCTAACAATGAATGTAGGACAAGCCAAGTCAATATAGGGAGAAGATTTCTTGGATTTCTTTTGTACTAATTAAATTGTGAAATTCGTTGGGGAATGTTTTCCGAATATGAATTGGTAATTTACTGTATAGTCTAGCAGTACGGATAAAGAAAAAATGGACCCGGACGTTAGTAGAACATTGATTTGTTTTTATCTTATATAAATCACCTCTAGTAATAGTTTTCTCAAAGTAAAAAGAGTTTTATGTCTGATAGAAATTTTCTCATGAATTATGTCATGGAACATTTTAGGTCGGCTTTTAGCCTTCTATCTTCTAAAGATTCTTGTTTGAATAGAACTAATAATTGATCATATGATGGAAATTCTAAATTCTTTCTAAAATATTGAGTTCGTTTATAGACCAGTTCAAAGAAGCGTTTTTGTATTTTCTCAATTTTTTGAATGTCCTTTTTAAAATGAGGGTTCCATACTGGAGAGGCAAATTCTAAGATCGGTCTAACGTATGTTGTAAACATGTTAACTAAGAATTTTGGGTCACTAGATTTTAGTCCTTTTAAGAGAGCGAAAGAAGCCTTTTGGGCTTTTCGACAAATAATCTCTATGTGTTTTCCGAATTTAAGGTTAGCTGAAAAATAAACACCTAAGTCGTATTTTGGTACTAGGATTTACACAAGGAATTTCGCAGTTTTGCAGACTATATGACAAATTTTGATTCTTCTTTCCTAAGTGTAGTATAGAGCACTTTTTAACCGCAATTTTGAGTCCGTTTAATTCGCAATAGTTAGAAAATTTAAGCTTAAGCCTAATTGCTTGTTCGGGATATTGTGTTGTTCGGGAGCTTAAGCCTAAGACTAAGTCCCTCTTAAGCCTATGCCTAAAGTATGCCCTTATAAGGGTTGTTCAGCCTAAACCTAAAATTATTAATGTGAAATACGAATTCAGCGAAAAAATGACCCAGGAACGCTATTTTGGGCATTTTTATGTGATTTTCTGAAAATGGGGGCGAAATGACCGATTCCCGTTTAATCTCTTATGAATCGTTTATTGTCGTCTTTCCTACTGAAACATTTGAGTCTGTAATTTTGGCTATTGCTCACACAAATAGCGTCTTGTTGACCGCATCGTTTACGGCGCTTGTATGGGTTTACACCCCCCCCCCCCCCCAAAAATCAATAGGGCCACCCTATTGATTTTTTTGTACAAAATTTTCTAAATATGATTTTTTTGCATAAAAAACCATAGGGGGACCCTATGGTATGAAAAATAACTTTTCTGAAAAATCTGTCAAAAAAATCAATAGGGTCCCCCCTATGGTTTTTTATGCAAAAAAATTATATTTAGAAAATTTTGTACAAAAAATCAATAGGGGGACCCTATTGATATTTTGGACAGATTTTTCAGAAAAATTATTTTTCATACCATAGGGTCCCCCTATGGTTTTTTATGCAAAAAAATTATATTTAGAAAATTTAAGGGCATACTTTAGGCTTAGGCTTAAGACGGACTTAGTCTTAGGCTTAAGCTCCCGAACAAGCAATTAGGCTTAAGCGTGGCGCCATATTTGTAAGTGGAGCAACGAATTCAGCGAAAAAAATGACCCAGGAACGCTATTTTGGAAATTTTTATGTGATTTTCTGAAAATGGGGGCGAAATGACCTAGACTCAGATTAAACCATATTGTCAAACAAGGCATTAACCACCAGTCCAAGTGCTCTGAGATTTGCGAACTAATGACCGATGCAAACGACTATAATGGTGTCCAACATACAACATTAACCATTTATGGCAGATCTACGAATAAAAAAAATGTCGCAAACGTTGGGAAAGCCGCTTTGAATATATTTATTTCGTCTACTTTTCTGTTTTGCCAATGCTATATTGAAAGCTTTAGTTAAACGTTTCGTTAATAAAATGTCTGTTCAACACGAATAAAATGTCTATGACCTAAAGAAGATGTCAACATTTTAAATTCACGGCACTACAACCGAGTGTAATTTCCCATAATCCTGACTTTCTTTCTGACGGAAGACGAATTGCGAAAAGATGCATTGTCAAAATGCCATGTTCATGCCACATTCTAGATAAGAAGATTCCATGGTGAGTAACGCGTAAAATTAGATTTTAGTCAACTTTTTTTCAAACAATTTCCATAAACGCAAAGGAAGGCTTAATCGAATCAATCCGCTTGGGGCCAACCTCTGGTTAAACAATATTTAACAAAAATCTGACATTTTGACGAAAAGAGAAATATTGGGGAAAATGTAATTAAAATTTAATACTAATTTTAAATGCAAAAAAATGCAGCCAGATAATTAGAGAACATTGTCAATTGTTAATAATAGTTCGCCTGATTTTTAGACGAAAGCAGGTGTTTGGTTCTAGAAAAACACGTGGTTTTTCTAAACTCATTGGATAATTTTTGCTTGAGTTTCGCATCAACTTAAAACAAATGCGACTGCAACATAATACCTTCAGTATAAATCACATTTTTATTTTACATCCATAGAAATTACATCCACATACACCTTTTAAGAGAATAATCACGTGAACAATATGAGAGTTACAAAATTTGATCTGTGAACATTGAAAAGCATGAGTAATTAGATCTTTACAGAATACAGGAACCGTTGTCGTTATTAGCGGGCAGATTGCCTAAAATAAAAATAAATTATCGAATATTTGCTAGATTTTCCGAATATTTGTATAACATGGCATACTGAATGCACTTTTCGTCATATTTACCTTTTTGTAACTGTTCAACAATGCTTAGAAAATGTATAAAATGCAAATGCTTAGCACAAACCATGGCAGAAAGGGGTTAAAAGTGATGAAAATAAAAAACTTCTCGTGCATACTTTGTGCTCTAAACATATTTTTCTTACTGCATTGGTCTACTTTGAGGTAAGCTAATTCACTCATGATAGGCCCCTATAGTTTACTAATGATAGATCTCTCCCAACTCTTTACCGAGGTCAAGCTTGTTGAAATAACGGCAAAAATACAAACCATAGCTAGAAGTGCTCGATGAAACTCTTTGTGCATTCTTTGTGTGGTTCTGTGGATTGGATTGCCGAGCCGACTAAAGTTTTTTACTATTCTGTTTTCGCACCATACAACGATTATAATACTAGAAGAGCAGGTGACAGTCCAGAGTGTTAGCCAGGCAATTAGGCGCCATTGCGTCTAAATAGGTAAGCAATAGGTTTCGAACTATCAGTAAAACCCCTGGTTTTAGAAAATATCGTTTGTAAAATTTTATGTTTTTGCAATTTTTAGGTAATTTGTCATTTTTTCTAAATTTTACTTGTATTTTTTACATACGTTTGTACACAACTAATTATTTTTACACTTGAGTAAAATTTGGAGAGATAACACTTGGCCTTTGCTACGAAAATTTGGACACCCTTTTAAATAAGTTTTAGGCAAACAACGCCTTATAAGGACTTACAGGCCTTGGCTTAACCAAGACTTTTCTTTAAGCTTAACCATTAGATCAGGCCTTCGGATCAGTGTTTTCCTAACCCATTGGAATGTGACCAGCTGTCTCATTGGAATCAGGGTTGTGCCGAGTGACTCGAAACTCGACTTTTTCGCCGACTCGAAACTCGACTCGAAGAATTTCGGCCGACTCGACTCGAAATTTTGGGCCGCGCCCGGTAGGGCGCGGCCCGAAAAAAATTGGAATTTTGGACACATTTTTGTAAATTTTCAATGTATTTTAAGCGGTATTTTTGGCAAACAGGCTTAATGATTTTTTGAGAGAACGATAACCTATTATTATTGAAGATTTATAAGTTAAAAGGGAAGGTGATTTAACGAGAGATTAAACAGAATTGACTAACTGTTTCGACCCTAATCCTAGACAGTTAGTCACATTGTTAGTTATAGGTTGGGTCATCCTCAGTAGGATCCTATAACTAGTAAAACCAATCACCTTATTGTGGGGAGAGAGAGATATGCATTTTAGAATTATCATACTAAATACAAATGTTTTAGTTTTTAATGAAATATATTAATTGAGAATAAAAACAGTTTTTAATGCTATTTGGAGAAATCTTAGAAAGAAACCACCTAGCGCATTTTAATAAAATAACGTACCTTTTGTGCACTTTTACGCGTATCATTATCCATTTCGTTGTTGTCTATCAGCATAGTCGAATCATTTGCTTCGGTAGCCATCTGCATCATGTCGGACATTCGGAAAAACGGATGTGTCAAGAGGAACTAAATTACATAGATTATTATAACATACTTAGACACCCGATTTTGTAAACACAGCTAACAAAATTAGTTATAAATATTATGAATGAACGATATGGGAATAAATTGTACTTAACACGAATTTGGACCATTGTAAATAGCTAAAGATATTTTTATAAAATTGAGAAGTTGAATAGATCGTCAGAATTGCTATTTCATAATTTGTGCCAATTTTAGATTGTAAGTTAAGTTCATTAAATAAGATTCGTGGCTATTTCAAAATTTGCGCCATTTTGAATTTTGAAGTGAACAAATGTTTGGTACGTTTATACAGTATAAATGTTTTTGAGTAGTAAGTGTTTTGCTAGGAGAAAATTGAATTGTAATTAGTTAACACATTTTTTTAACACATTTTTGCCCTGAGGTTTTTGAGAATACTGATTGTATCTTTACTTAAGTATGAATCGAGATATTTTTTATTTCCTAGTATACGATCAATAGATTTTTTCATAAAATTCTCAGGGCATCCATTTTTGAGAAAATGTTAAATAAGATAGAAATATTAAGTTCTAGTCCAGAGTATGTATTATTAGTTCTGCTAAAACGAATGATTTCTGTTATAAGAACATTACTAATCATTGAAGCTGGTATGCAACTATTATATTTTGGATACTTAATTACTTAAAAAATTAAATTGACGTGTCTTATCAAAAGTTGTAAAAATTGGTTTATTATTTTCCAATTGTATATTAATATCCAAAAATGCTGTTTTAACCTTGTCATCAGTTCTGTTTAGTTCTAAGACGTTACAATATATTAGATTATTTAAGTTACGAAAATGAGTACTAAAACTAAGTACGTCATCGATGTAACGGAATGTTAACGATAATTCTTTTTTGAACCTGTCACAATTTTGTGACTGCATAAATTTGATTTCCATTCCTGTTAGGGTTAGATCTGCTAGTATTGGACTGGCATTTCCGCCTTGCGGGATCCCGTTTAGTTGTACGAAGTTCATGCCAGCAAATTGGACATAGCTATTTTCAATAAGGAATTTTATCATATAATTGACTTCGGCAATAGGATATGATGCATATCCTTTATATAATTTTTTACTAAAGAAGGCATTGCGTAAATTACATTGTATTTCGTTACCATTCTTCTTATTAGCCTCAAATGTTTTTTCTACGAGGTACATTATATAATAAAGAATTTCATTGTGAGGCAATGATGTAAAAAGATTGCTGAAATCTGCAGTCTCATTGGAATCAGGGTTGTGCCGAGTGACTCGAAACTCGACTTTTTCGCCGACTCGAAACTCGACTCGAAGAATTTCGGCCGACTCGACCCGAAACTCGAAATTTTGGGCCGCGCCCGGCAGGGCGCGGCCCGAAAAAATTGGAATTTTGGACACATTTTTGTAAATTTTCAATGTATTTTAAGCGGTATTTTTGGCAACCAGGCTTAATATTTCAAAAAATTTTCGCCTGCGGCGCTATTTTTTTCTCCCACTTTGTATTATGTCTCATTGTTTATCGCCAACCTTGGGCCGAAAATTTATTAAATTTTCAATAAATACTCAATAATTTCAATGTTAGAATTTATTTCAATGATAAATTTTGGTCAATTTTTGACGTGTTTTCCAATTTTTTATAAAATTTCCGCCTGCGGCGCTTTTTTTGCCATATGTTTATTGGTCCACTTACCCAGAAATATGAAAAAATTCGCGGAAAAAATAAATTTTTTGAAAATAACTCTGTTTGCCAAAAATTGACATTAAAAAATTTTTATATTCTTCCAAAAATTTCGGCCGGGAATATTAGCGTATTTTTCAAGAAATGCAGCAAAATCCACGCCGGCAAAAATTTTTGAAAAAATTGACTGTTTCTTTAAAAATTGACTAAAATTTATCATTCAATTTAATTATAACACTGACTTTTTTGAATATTTATTGAAAATTTCGCAAATTTTTGTTGATAATTTTCGAGAATATACAAAATTTTAATGTCAATTTTCGGCAAACAGAGTTATTTTTCAAAAATTTTTGCCTGCGGCGCTATTTTTTTCCGCGAATTTTCAACTGATTAATTAATGCGGAAACTGTAAAAATTGGGGCGAATTTTTTTCAAAAATTACAATCTTTATTGAAAATTTCACGAATTTTGCCAGCGGAAGACTGTAAAATTCAATGCATCTCCACTTGGTTCTGAAGAATCTGATATAATAATTTTCAACCGCTCGAGCAATAATCACGGATCTCCGAAGCCGATTATCTCCTCGAAATTTTGAAAAATTGCTCTTTATCAATCACAATTTTTCTCGGCTAAATTTATTGCAACATTATGCTATTTTTGCGTTTTAGGCCAAAATTAGGCTATGAAGTTAATAACTATTTCCAAAAATTAGTACCAATTTCAGAGATGAAATATTCAAAATTTGGGACATTTTTTGTTCAAAATAACAAAAATTAGCTCAAAAATAGCTGAAAAATAGCCAAGAATAGCTCAAAAATAGCCAAAAAACCACCCCTTTTTAGACATAAATTGAATAGTAGTACTAATAAATAACAATTAACAGCAAATTTTAGCAAAAAATTGCTTTAAAAACCGAAAATTTTGACTTTTTGAATCATCAGGAAATTTGACTCGAAACTCGACTTTTTCGTCGACTCGAAACTCAAAACTCGACTCGAAGAATTTTCGGCCGACTCGACTTGAAACTCGACTCGAACTTTTCGTCGACTCGGCACAACCCTGATTGGAATGTCCCATTTCAGACAGTAGATTTTACCAAATCGACGGCGTGCGTTCATCTCTCCCTTTGTAACCCACGCTGTCGATTTGGTAAAATCTACTGTTTGCGTTACCTTCGGTCAAGTCAGATTTCCGGCCAAAAAGCACTGCTTCGGATTCTAAGTGTAGGATCTCGTAAAATTGTAAGTAAACATACAATATGAGATCCGACAACAAAGGAATGCTCTCCATCTTTGTGCTTTGGCCAGCCATTCAGATCGAGGATATACTGGCCTGTTGGCTGGAATTCCTCTCTCACTTGGCACAGGGCCAAGACAACCACGAGAGCAACAATAGAATAAAGAACTGTGATTGTGACGATCAGAACATTCGCTTTTGCCGAGTTGGTGCTAGAAAGTTAGAGATTACATCCTAATAGTAAGTTGAAGCTGTGAGGCGTCCCCTGGGATTTTTGGGGAAGTGCATTCTGGGACCGGGACATCTCCCACCCGACAACTCCCACCGCGACATCTCCCGCCGCGACAGCTCCCACCCCGCAGTAGAGAACAGCCTCTGCGTGCGGCAGTGACTACGAAATAGTGTGCATTATCTAACCGTCTGCCGACATTTGGTCCTATATCTTTTTTGACCCAGCCATTTGATAAGAGTTTAGCCATGTTTTTCCTTTGGAGGTGGGAGATGTCGCGGTGGGAGTTGTCGGGTGGGAGTTGTCTCGGTGCCTGCATTCTTATGGGTGCATAATTTTAGAAATGTATCTAATTAGGATAATTTTTAGCGGGGAATCCGAATTTGAGGTCAAAATTTAGCTAAAATGTAGACAAAATTTTAGACAAATTTAGCTAAAATGTGCCATATTTTGTCGGGAAGGCATTCTTAGGAGTCCTTATTTCTGTCCGTCACAGATTTGTCCCCCTGTTTGGAAGGCATTCGGCATGGCGAGCCAGTCCTGTGGAGCGGAGCGCGTGACCTTCCTCCTTGGAATATGAGGGAACTGAGAACATATAGGCATACATGTATACAAAAGTTTTAATCGGACTCCCGTAGGGAGTCCCAAGCCGTTCTACCCCCAAACAACCCTTACTCCCGAACAGCTCCCGGCCCCCTCAGCTTCGACTGCACCATTTAATTTACGCTTAGGAACTACCCAACTCTGATCGCTGATGGCGGTGCGCGAGGCGCCGCAGATGCACGCTACCCGCGTCCGAGCTTGGGAGAGCCGCGAAGCGGCTCACCCAAGCTATTAACGGTATTGCAACATTGCATAAATTTCAAAACATTAACAAAAACTTGTGTAGAAAACATTTACATTTTTCGTAAAACTTTTGGAGCAATTTATGCTCTGACAATAAACAAGAAATGCCCTAAGTTAGCAACATTTTTGACGGCTTAAACCATCGTAGTAAGCAATATACCGTAAAACCTCTAATTTAACCCCCCCTCTGTATGGCTTGTAATTCTTCTCTATTCTTAATCATAGGAAAAGAGCGCTCCCACACTATTTCGTCGAAAAGGAAATCGCTAGTAAAATTAATTAATAACTTTGAGAAAGGCGGCCCCTTTGCCTCCCGAAAGAGAATTAAGTCCCTGAAGGCAACCGGCATTGTTGGCCGGGTACCTTCAGTTGTGGTTATACTGAGTCCCGGGACAGCGGCTCGTTGGGTCGTTCAAACCCGGTTCTTTGCATTTTGATGGCACACTAATAAACAGTTAATAAGAACCCTAATCTAAGTCATTACAAAGCTATGGGCATTGAGATATAAACAAGAGAAATTATCATCACCTAAGTGATTTGGCTTCCCTTTACAAAATGATAAATAAGAATTAGATAAACAGTTAGAATGAATGTTACTTGACTTGTCATGTGCTTCCTATCCTTGATTCGCGAACGGTTTGATCTCATTGAACTCTCGCACTTGCGTATCGTGCACGTAGTATTTGCGGCCATTGATCTTGAGGTTCTCTTCGTAGCAGAATTTGCGTGATGCGAACATTTCTTGGAGTTCGGTCTGGGTCATGTCTCGGCGAATTTTCAAGAACTTTGGAGGCTTCTCACTATTGGCGATAGTTTTGTTGATAAGCGAGTTGAGTGCAGGACGGAAGTTTCGGAAGAAATTATTTCGGTTGCTCGTGCTGTCGAACTGAACTTTGATAATGCGAGCTCGATCTGGTTTCTCACTGCCATGACGATGGCATTGCTCGATTTGAATTCCGTGATTCTCGGGTAGTTCCTTGATTAAGTCTGTGAGGAACTTTGTTTGGTCCAGGGATTCTGGTAACTTCTCAATAACGGCTCGCTGAGATTTCTCCTTGAGTTGTTCGGCTTCTCCCATGGTTTTGATAACCATTTTTGCGATGTCGGAGTAGGCTGGTGGCTTTCCGTAGGTTGAATTGTAAGGCAATTTGTCAGGACCCGGACTGGTTTCCGGTCTTAGCTTGAGTTCATAATTCTCGGTTTGCAGCAGTTGTATGGTTTTCTGTGCTTCGATCAGTGATTCTGATAATTTGCTGTTGGTCTTTGTGGACGTGTCGAGCGCAGAGGAGAGCTTTGCGTTTGATTCAGTGAGCTTTGCGTTTGCAGCAGTGAGTTCCAAAGTATACGAATTGTAAAGAATTCGAAATACTTTCCCCAACGAGACTACCTTTTCTTTAAAAAATTTCCATCAAAAATTTCAAACGTACGATCAAACTGATAATTTTGGGAAACAACAGATAGAGCATCCGGATCGACCCTTCGGCTGTTTGACCCTTCGGCTGTTTGCATTAGCTAACGTCTAAGTTAAGTAAGAAAAAAATTCACCTTTTTTTGCTACCAGGTGAAAAACGTGAAAAAATTTTTATCTAACAGGGTCGGTATATTAATCTCAGTGATGTCAAAACCTATAAAAAAACTATCCGATAGTTTGGAAAACTATCCGATAGTTGCAAACTATCCGATAGTTTCCAAAACTATCCGATAGTTTACACATTCAAGTAAAACTATCCGATAGTTTTCAAAACTATCCGATAGTTTACACATTCAAGTAAAACTATCCGATAGTTTTCAAAACTATCCGATAGTTTACACATTCAAGTAAAACTATCCGATAGTTTTCAAAACTATCCGATAGTTTTCAAAACTATCCGATAGTTTTCAAAAATATCCGATAGTTTTGCAAAACTATCGATAGTTTTCTGAAACTATTGTTAGTTTTAAAACCTAACATTAGTTTTTCTAGCTCCACAACAGTATAAAATAATTAGTCAAAGAAATAATCGAAAGACAAAGAAAACAAGCAGCGACGCTCAAAAGCCATTGTTAGTTTTACAAAACTATCGATAGTTTTGCAAAACTATCGGATATTTTTGAAAACTATCGGATAGTTTTGAAAACTATCGGATAGTTTTTTTAAGTTTTTTGGGAAAAAACCATCACTGATTAATCTGTACTAGGGTTCGATCCCCCCCCCCCCCCGCAGGGGGCGGGGAAGGGGGAAAACGGGGAAATACGGGGAAATGGCCTTTTTTTTTCAATTTTTTCACTTTTTTTGGGCCCTTTTTTTTTTAAAATTTTTGCCCTTATTTTCCCTTTTTTTTGGGTTTTTTTAGTTCATTTTTTGCTTTTTTTGGTTATTTTTTCATGTTTTTGATCATTTTTTAGAATTTTTTCTTTTTTTTTGTTCATTTTTTCGCAATTTTGATAAATTTTTACTGTTTTTGTTCATTTTTTCCAATTTTCGGCCACTTTTTCGTGGTTTTGTTCATTGTTTCTAATTTAGACCATTTTCCACATTTTACGTCATTTTTTCGAAAAATTATGTAGAAAAATCGGGGCAAAAAAGTGCCGCAGGCTAAAAAAAATTTTTGAAAAAAATTGGCTTTCTCTTTAAAAATTGACTGTAATAAATCATTGAAATAAATTATAACATTGAAAATTTTGACTATATATTGAAAATTTCACAAATTTTCGGCCCGAAATTTTGGAAAAACAATGAGACGTAATACAAAGTTAGAGAAAAAATAGCGCCGCAGGCGGAAATTTTTCAAAATTAGACATGCTCAGAGGAAAATGACTCATTTTTCTAAATAAGATGGAGTCGCCATTTTATTTTGTTTTATAATAAATTCTATTATTCTATCTGAACCATTCTAACAGAAACATTCGTTTTAATGACGCCAGACAAGAAGAGCCTTTTCGAAGAAATATTCGAGCTGGGCACAGATAGTACTATAAAAAATAGTGGGGTCTGGGGCGACAGCCCCCAGACGGTGAAGAAAATTTGAGAATTGGGGTCAACTTTCTTTCAAAAATTTGAATTTTTGAAAATTCGGTACTTTTGGCCATTCGGGATTCGGCCTCGGGATTTTAAAATCTCAATTCTGGATTCGGGCTTCGGGAATTCGTCAAATTTTCCCGAATTTCCCCGAATAAGCACTGGATAAAATGACCTCGCCCGACCTCGCCCGGGCAAAAATTTTGGGAAAAAGTGAAAATTTTCATTGCCAGGTGACTCCAAACTTCAAAATTTTCGCCTGCGGCGCTATTTTTATTAGTATTCTTCTTATTAGATAATTTCCTTATTATTATTCTTGTTTTATATTTTAACAAAAAAATTTCGAAACAACATAAAACTTGTTTTAGACAACTTTTGTCTCGTTAAGCACTATTAGCATATAAAATTAATCTCTTATTCTTGAGTGTAGGACCATTGGTGAAGAAGGAAAATTAGCGCCGCAGGCGAAAATTGGCATTCTCTATAAAAATTGAATAAAATAAATCAATGGAATAAATTATAACATTGAAATTTTTAAATATTTATTAAAAATTTTAACAAATTTTTGGCCTAACATTTTGGAAAACAACGAGAGCTTAATCATTCTTAGGGGTGCTTACAGATTGCGGATTGTGGCAAAACAGCCCCAATCCGCAAACTTTTGCTCAAAAAACCCAAATTTTTCAGGAAAGATATGCGAAAAAACGCGTAATAAAATAGCGAAAAATATGACAAAATGGCAATTTCAATGTTATAATTTATTTCATTGTTATTTCATCCCTATTTCTGATAAAATACAATGGGAGGATAGTTAAGTTTGATTTAATTTTGAAGGAGAAACGGTAGCCAAATTGCGCCGCAGGCGAAAATTTTCTAATTTTGGAATGGCGGTTCATTAAAATTTTCTAAAATTTTTCCCGGCCGCGCCCTATCGGGCACGGCCGGGAATTGAAATTTGAATCCGCGGCCGAGTGCATTCTAGCATTTTAGGGGTGCTTGGATCGGTTCAAAAAGGCCAAAAAAACCGATCGGATCCGAATGCCGAAAAACCCGATATTTCCGATCCGATCTCCCAGCCCTGGTGTTGAATCTTGCTTGCATTCTTGTTTAGAATGCGGAAAAGTAAGAAGAAAAATAGCGCCGTTTAAAATTTATAGTCAGATAATAGTACGGAAAAATAGGCAAAATTTTTTTTGCCCATCGGTAGACAAATTTGCTGAGAAATTGTAATAAAATAAGGAAAAAAAATGACAAAATAGCTAAAAAAGTTAAAAAAGGGCCCAAAAAACCCCTTTTTTCGTAGATAATATAAGGGAAACCCCTTATAAAAATAACGTTTATATAAATTGAAACAATAATTGAAAATATAAATGCACCGAAAATTGTAAAAAAATATAGATAACAGGCAAAAATTTGAAAAAAAAGTTGATTTTTGAGATTTGATTCGGATTCGGGATTCGGTAAATTCGGGAAAATTCGGTACTTTTGGCCATTCGTGATTCGGGCTTTGGGATTTTAAAATCTCAATTCGGGATTCGGCCTTCGGTATTTTAAAATCTCAATTCGGGAATTTAAAATCGTCCCGAAGCCCACCCCTGATATATACCCCTTGAGAAAACCCCAGCTAAAAAATTATGCCACATTTGGATCAAAATCCCATATAGGGATCCAATTGGCAAAATTTCGCTGATTGCGCTTGAAATCAAGTTCAATTAAGCTGAAAACACCGCCGAAAGCCCCAAATATGGTTTAGCGTTAAGCCTAAATCCTTGTTTGGCGCGGGTTGTGCGAGAGCTTAAGCCTAAGTCTTGCTTTGGCCCAGGTTGTTACGAAATTCGATGGCGGAATGCAAATGTCTGTGTCCCGGGCGGACGTGACACGGACACTGCAGTTTAGGTAAGAGTGGATATCTTTTATGCGTCCCGCCAAAAATTCAATTAATTGTCAAGCCAACTTTCGTGACAGCCCAATTTCTTTTTGTCGTATCCCTGCGTTTGTAACTAATTACGAACAAATCTAAAATAAATTAACTCGTCGAAAAGATATTTACATTCTATCTTTTGGACTTTCTCAAAATCTGTGCCTCTTTTGAGCCCAATTGGTATCTATGGCCTCCATACCCTTTCTATATTACCTCACCTTATTTATTGCGCACATGATTCTTGATTAATCACAACGCTAATTCTATGTAGGCGTATCTGTTTTCCTTTTCAGCTCAACGCTGAATTGGGCACCGTAACAACTCCCACCGCGACAAGTCCCACCCCAAAGGAAAAACTCTTATTAAAGCTGTGGTGTGCAGGGGATTAGGGCTGAGGAAGGGCAGACGGTTAGAGATACAGTCGTACCTCGATTTACCGCACACACGATTTACCGCACTTTCGATTAACCGCACATAATTGGCTGGAACGGATTTTTTCCATACAAAATTCCCTCGATTATCCGCATTTTGTGCGGATAAATTCGATTATCCGCACAGGTTTTTGGGAAACCCCAAAGTGAAATTTCCAAGTAAAATTTTTCGTTTATCCGCACAAAGAAAAATGGTTCTGTTTTTGGCGCAAATTTAATTTTTATACAAAATTATCCGGTTTTGACCAAATTTTTCGAAAATTTTTTCAAAATTTTTGCCAAATTTTAAACCTAATTTTTGCAAAAATCAGCCAAAATTTGTAACAAATTCAAAAATTTTGGGGCGGGAATTTAATTTTTTTTTAAAAAAAAACAAAAAAAAATTGGGGAAAATTTGTTTTATCCGCACAACTTTGCAATGGAAGGGTTTTTTCCATACAAAATTCCCTCGATTTACCGCACACCCGATTAACCGCACTTTCGATTACCGTATTTTCTCTAATATAAGCCCCCCCCTAAATTAGAAGCCCCCCTGAAATAGACGCCCCCTGGAGGGGTATTGAAACAATTAAAGCCCCCCCCCTAAAATAGAAGCCCCCCATCCAAAAAAGTGGGTTTTTTCCAAATTTTTCGCTGTTTTCAGCTAGTATTTCGTCTGTTTGATCTAAATAGACAAAAAATTAGAGTTTAGCCTATTTATAGCTAATTTTTTAGATTTTTTAACATATTCTTCAATTTTTAAGCTAATTATAGTCATATAAAGTCAAATTTTACACGTGTTTTTCGCAATTTTTTGCTGTTTTCAGCTAGTATTCCGTATGTGTAATATTAATTAACAATAATTAGACATTAGTCTATTTTTAGCTAATGTTTTAGATTATTCTAATCCATTATAGCGCCAGTGTAAATCTCTGCGTCGAAAATGATGACAATTCCGAGTTCCGCTCCTTTCTGGACGCACGATACGTCAAAATGCTCCCCTGGGAATTCTAAGAACGAATCTGCAAAAAAAAGTTTGCGCACATAAGGTGAATTTCAAATTTGTAAATTTGCAAAAAACTGCCAAAAATGGCACTTTTTTGCGCTACAAAGAAAAGTTTGTGTCTGGCGGTGCGCGAAGCGATGACGAACCCAATCTCCCGCTGTACAGACTCCCCGCGTCCAAGTGAAGTATGCGCCGCGAAGCGGCGCATACTTCACTTGCGCATCCAAAAACCCCTGATTACCACTTTTCAGGGATTTCAGAGCAATTTTCATTTTCGCTCACATTTCGAGATCAAGCTTAAGATCAACCTTAAGATCAAGCTTAAGGGTGAGATTTGAGTCCAAAACTAAGCTCAGATTCAGACTGAGATTCCAGACAATTTTTTACAATTTTTCCGGATCTGGTTTCCTAGCACATTTCCTAGCATGTTTCCGGGATCCGTAGCACGTTTCACTCGGCAATGAAGGGTTAACTGTATTTTTTCATGTTGTAGCTTTTTAATGCTATTTTTACCAAGTTTTGACAGTCTTTAAACTTTAATCAAAATTCTTATTCCTATTTCCTCTTTCCTTCTTCCTAAAATGGGGTTTTAGGATCATGCATTTTTACAAATTTTTGCTAAAAATAGAAAAAAATTAATATGGAATTTTTGGCATTTCTACAGGTTTTTGGTATGAATGTAAAATGGAATGAAAAATGCACCTTTCAAAAAAGCGACATTTATTGCAAAAATTGAATCTATTGTTTATTTCCAAAGGCTAAAAAATTTTCATTTTGCTAAAAAATTTTCATTTTGACGCGCGTGAAAAATCATTACAAATTTTAGGAAAAAATTAAGGAAAAAAATTATTTAAATTATTAGGTTGGCGACTAAGTTTTGGCGGTCGTTATATGAAGTTAAAATTAAACATTTTTACTATCACACTTAAACGAGTTATAGCTTATATGAAAGCTCAGTATCTCTGCCATCTAACAAAAAAAAACTTACCTTAAAATCTTTATTCTATCAAACGTTATGGCCAGTTATGTGACGTCACCTCTCGTCTTCTCTATGTGACGTCACCTCTCTATAACTCCTTTAACTAAAAATGTTTCGTTTTAACTTCATAAAACGACCGCCAAAACTTAGTCGCCAACCTAATAATTTAAAATTTATGCATCATCATTTTTGATGCGTTATGTGAAAAATAATTGCAGAGTCGGAACCAGCGCATTATTGATTATTAGTCATTGCGCTGATTAATAACTGTTGCAGTACCTCATATATACAACATTTGTAATTTATCTATGAAAAATATCTATGAAAATCTATAAAATCCCACAAATAATAATAATCAAT
>JAKKPZ010000801.1:0-16341 GCA_022814885.1 Ditylenchus destructor | reverse complement strand
TTTTTAAGGGATCAAAGATCTGACTGAGCCAATGTAAGTGACGTTTTTGTCTGTAAGTGAGGTTTTTTGTCTGTAAGTGAGGTTTTTTTTCTGTAAGTGAGGTTTTTTGTCTGTAAGTGAGGTTTTTTGTCTGTAAGTGAGGTTTTTTGTCTGTAAGTGAGGTTTTTAAGGGATCAAAGATCAGACTGAGCCAAACTCAGTGACGTTTTTGTCTGTAAGTGAGGTTTTTTGTCTGTAAGTGAGGTTTTTTTTTGTCCGTAAGTGAGGTTTTTAAGGGATCAAAGATCAAACTGAGCCAGCGAAGCGCGAAGCGATGACGAACCCAATCTCCCGCTGTGCACGCTAACCGCTTCCTAGCGAAGTGAGGGCCGCGAAGCGGCCCCACTTCGCTAGTAATTTATTAATGTATTAAGAACGTCCAACTATCAAAGCAAAGGAAATGCGCAGATCCGCTCGACTAGCTGAAAAGCAGGCAAATCCCGAGAGAGAAGTCCAGAGGGAACCGAAAGCAAAGAAAAGCCGTCCGAAAGACAAGTCTAATCAAAAGTTAGCATTGATTGGTAGTTTACATTCTAAGTTTTAAAACTAGTCAAAAGCAAGACTTATATTTGTTATTAAACACTCACTCCAAGCAAAAGGAAACCTGAAAGGAAAATAGAATTTGAATTAAATTTTTGGTCCTCCATGGATTCAAATGCTGTAATACTAATTCGCAAATGTTTCGCAAACATGTCTTCCGTACGGAACCAAAATTAATTTGATTTTCCAAACTGAACAAATAATCTTTATTATATTTCAGAATTCCAAATATCGCTGCAATGGATAACGGAACGATGGTGGAAGCGTTCAAATTTCTAAACTATTGCCAGCTGGCAAAGAGCAGTCTTGTCTCCAAGCGATTTTGGAATCTGATTCAAACCCACAGAAAATCTTTGGCACTTCTTTACGTCGATTATATTTTCACGGTGAGAATTTAATTTTGTTTAGTATTCGTGAAATTTAAGGAGAGAGAGAAATCCGACAGGAGCAAGTCATGAGGGTTATCAGAAAGTTTGGTGTCGACTTTTTGGTGTCGGAAAGTTTGGTGTCGGAAAGTTTGGTGTCGGAAAGTTTGGTGTCGGAAAGTTTGGTGTCGACTTTTTGGAGTCGGAAAGTTTGGTGTCAGTTTAAAATTTCGGTATTTTAACGGTAAAAGTGCCTTATATGTGTACGTTTTAGGCCAAATTCGTGTATATATATTTAGCATTTTAATGTTATCTTATCTTATGTTATCTTTTTCCACTACAGCCTAAGCTGTAATGGCAGACGAAGTATTTTGTTTTTGCAGTCATGTTTTTGCAGTCCTATGTATAATTCCTATTATTTTCATTTGTATGCTTTACAGTTTTGCTTTACAGTTCATGCTTTACAGCACACTTTTCCAATTTAGAAATCCTGTTTCAATGAACACAAAAAGGGACAAGCCGATGGCCGTATGCAATGGTCATTTAATGACCCAGGAGAGAAAAAGTGCCGATGGATTGCGCCAGTATTGGAGATGCCCAATGCGTAGTCAAGGGTGCCGCGGTCGTGCAGTCTCCAGAGCAGATTCAGTCGATCTAACGGAAACAGCTAGTTTTTGAATAAAGAATAAATTAACTTGTTTAGACACAAAACTACTTATATACACGAATTTGGCCTAAAACGTACACATATAAGGCACTTTTACCGTTAAAAACATCGAAATTTAAACTGACACACAACTTCCGACACCAAAAAGTCGACACCAAACTTTCCGACACCAAACTTTCCGACACCAAACTTTCTGACACCAAACTTTCCGACACCAAAAAGTCGACACCAAACTTTCTGTGTACCGTCATGAGCACTCTTATCTCGAAGAGATTTTGGACTCTGATTCGCACTCACAGACATAAATAAGCACTTCTTGTAATTCTTGCATTCTAATAATATGGCCTATAACGTCGAACTACGACGTAAATTTGCGCGTAATTACCATTTAATGAAAATTGGGAAATGTGGTTCCGTGTTTGAAAACACCAAGAGGAGAACCTGAAAAATGTGTGTATATTTACGTTCTGTTAATAGATAAAACTTTACCGTTTAAAGTTTCGAAAATTTAGGAGAGTTACGTCGCATATCAAGATCCTGCTCTCATCAAAATAGTCAATAACGATATCTCTCTCGGTGAATACAACGAATGGATTGCTCGCAACGGTTATTCGAAACAAGTCCCATTTGAAGGTCGAATTGCCGGGAATAAAATTGCCGGACGAGGAAGAAGAAGCCGCACAAATTATGCCCGCGACATTTATGAGTTCAGTGCTGCTATTTGTCAAAGTATGACATTTTTTATACTTGAATCACGTTAAAACAGCTTTTCTAATTTCAGATCCAAATAGCCGTCATGTCTCCACGACCGTATTCTATGCACGTAATGAACTCAAAGACGAGAATTGGCCTGTGTTCCAGCACTTCATCCGTCTTCTCATGGATCCATTCATCTACATTCGCTATCTGTCGTTGGAACCTCAAAAAGACGTTTTAAGCTTGTTGGCTGGAGCAATGAACCCAGATCGTGACCGATTGCAATGTAAACGGCTGAACATTCGTTTCAATGACGACACTCAGAAATTCGTTGTTTGGGTAAAGAATCACGCGCGCTGTAACGAAATCGTGATTGAGGGCTCATTCTATTCGAATTACGATAAGGAGTTGTTTGATTTCTTTATGACCGCATCGCCTTGTACATCCGCGATTAACGTCATATATTACGACTTTTCAAAAGTCATCGTCGATTTAGTGCAGGTAAATAACCTTTGTTTTACATGACTTGGCTTGTCTGTTCCCACTCCATTCTAACTATCATTTTATATCTTTTCGAATACCGTAAATAGCGTAATAAACGCCTTCGAATAAATCCAATATTGGAGTATTCACTCCCTGGTTGGATCCCGCTCGGAGCCACTGCCACCTTAACCAAAACTGAGTACATATTCATGTAGATCTTGTGGAATTACGTTTGTTTAGCTAGTTTCAAAAATAGTTCGCCCCCAAAAAATCTTGAATTTGGAACGGGCAAATACTAATTTTTGTACCAGTTTTCGGACCTCAATTAAGTAGCACCTCTTTTAAGTAGCACCTCTTTTAAGTAGCACCTTGAGCCGGTCTCCAGGAGCAATTTTGTATTGATTTTCCCTCAGTTAAGAAACACTCCAAACAATTTTCTCACTCCCAACAAATTTTCTCCGACGGACGCCTTTGGCGTCCGCCGGAGAAAATTTTTAGCGGAATTTTAATTTATTTCTCAGCTGTTTGAAAAATGTCACTTATTTGGTTAAAAAATGCCGCTTTTCATAAATGGTAAAAAATATTGTATTGTGTAATTTTTCCCTAGAATTTGCATTTACGCTACGTGACAATTTTTTGGAATAAATATGACATTTATCGGTAATACTTAGCCTAATTACTTAACCCAGGATTGACTGTGCAAAACTTTGGTATACACTTTAAACTCTTTGGTGTAAAATTAAGATTTCCTCTTTGAAATTTGGCGTGGTCCTAAAAACTCCGTACAATATAATAACCACCAGGACTATGTAGAGGAATTACAGTATCACGAGCAATATCATTTTATGAAGAGAAATTTTAAAAATCTAATAATTTAACCAGAATAATTATTTCCGAATCTTCGGTGCAGAGGGGAATACCGCATAAAACCATAAAAAATCCTCCTTAGAATCCCAGAAAATCCCGATGAAGAATATTCTGATTTCTTTGTGACTGCTTATTGTACATCTGCAATTCTTGGATTCTATGACCAGATTCTTTGTGACAAGATAATGGTCCATAATGTTTATGCTAATCATGGCTCCATAAATAGTTTTGGCCATTGCAAATTTACAACTGCTCATTTACATTTGTTTATATTTTAGAAGTTCATGGGTCTCAAAAGTCGCGATGAATACCAAATGGTTGAGTCAATTCGGGGCAATGTCAAAGACCAACGAGTTGTAGAAGAGTTAAAGCGCAATTACTCCCAGTTTATTGCAGAAGAAGAACAATATGAAGAGCGTTACGGTACAAAACAAATGATTGGATTCATCAATAACGGTATCGAGACGAAATTAACGCTTTGTGTTAGACATTCCTCTTATGGTCTTCCGTCGCCTTTTTCAATTAAGATTACATATTTGTAATGTGTATCATTTATGTTTAACATATAATCCCGAGAAAGAAAAAAGAGTAAATATTGAATTTTATTCACTTTCCATATTTATCCAGCCATATATTATTTGTTGAATAAAATATTTCTTGAAAGCCTGTAGTAATTTTTGTGGAATATACAAAACCACACAGTGTCAATAGCAGATAGAGCCAAAAGTTAAATCTTTCCCCACATTGTTTAGGAAAGCATGTTGGCATTGATTGCAGACAATTCCAATTAGACATTGTAACAGGGCTGCAACCGGTTATACAGGGGGTGTATAACCGGATAGTGAAAAACACGTCAAAATCTTGACTTTTTATGACATTCTCTACGGGCCCCTATGAGAAACTGGGCTCATACTCCAGCATCTATCCACATTTTTGGTGATTGGTATTTCCAAACATAAGAACCCACTTTTGTTTTATCATCTATGTTGTAGGTCATCAGAGTTGTGCTTATCCCTATTTTGAGAAAAAATCATTCAAATTAGCGAAATAATAGTATTTGTAAAGAACCTTTCTGGCCAAAACCAAATTCTTAGACGGCGTAGGCCCAATGTCATACACTCTGACAACGAAGAATGCTTTGTTCATTTTGAAAACGTCCATTTTCAATAATTTCATTAGCCAAACTTGAAAAGCTAACCAAAACTCCCAAATTCCCCTTTGTTATGATTTTCAAATTTTCTGCAAAACGTAAAATGCATTTCAGATTGCTTTGTATCCACAGACAATTTAATAGCTTTTCGAACACTCAATTCAAAACAATAAATTTCCTGTACAGAAAACATTTTCCCATTCACTTTGTTCCTTTTGATAGCTAAAATCATTTTCATAGCTTAACCAAAGCCACAAGCCAGTGTTTTGACTTACAAATTTTCGGCTAATGCAAAATAAATTATGCGATATAATTAATATAAAATAAAATGTCTAGGCATTCCTTTGCCTAGGTTCCCTTTCTGTCATGCTCGAGACTCAAAATCAAGATTTCACAGTACAATCACTTGTCAATTTCAGGAATTCTCTATCGACTAATTGGCCATGTATCCGGTTTTATTGACTGTGCTCTCCATAGCGATTTTTTCAGTTACGTTGGCAGAGTGCTTAAAAAAGAGAGCGAAGAAGCCACCACCAGTTCTCGAGCAAGCGGAACCAGAGCAGTCGGTGAGTTTTTGCTTTCAGTTAATTTTGCCGTTAGACAAAAAGTTTTTCACTAATCAATTTTTGATACCAAATTCGAACTTTCCACAAAGCTTGAGTTCCAACTTTGCCACTTTTGCCATTGTCATATGGATTTGATTACAGTCGAGTGAAAAATGTTTAAATTCTACGTGAACTGAGATGGCATTTCTGAGATGGCTTAACTTAAACGCCCTGACAGCAATTGTTTTCTAGTTTGTAGACTTAGTCAATATTCGATGAAACTTGATGAAAGCTGATGTAATTTTTACATTTCAGATGGATCAACCACCACTTCAGCTCAACATGCCAATCTATCCCACTCTATTCCGCCATATTCTGACTAGCTTCGACCGACGCGAACTGTGTCAGCTCCGCAATGTCAATCGTCGCCATTACACAGTGATCGAAAGAAAATTCCGCAGCACTCCTCCGTATTTGGTATATGAGAAGCAGCGTTTAAACGAATCGGGTTGGAAATGGAGCCCTGTTTATGGCATCACATTTCAATATGATGAAATGCCCTCCGAAATGCGCGACCAGTTGCCAGTCTCAAAGTTTGTTCGCTTCAAGTTATCCAAGTTGCAGGTCTACAATCCAAGTGAGACCAACTTCGATGTCCTATCAATAAGCCATGTTTGGGAAAATCAAAAACTTACTTTGAGCTGCGCTTCTAACTTCGTTTGGAATGAGGAATGGGCTCACATGGCGGCCAAAGCTAAATACTTGGAAGTGAATGCCATAGGCATTTTCCATTATCTGCGCCAGCTTACTTCAGGAAATTGCGTACGCTTGAGCCTCACGGATATGAGTGATACTTTGGACACTGTTGAACTTCCATGGGACCATATCTTGGAATTCCTGCTCCAGCCGAATCCTGAGGACACAAAAAGCATTCAAATAAACGCGATTAATCCATTCAACAGTCACCAAGTCGAAATTCTTCAATTTCTTGAGCAAGTAAAGCAGGTATTTTGTTCAAGATTTATTCACTTTTTGTGACACACCAGGAATATTAATCACGAATTGAGATCTCTATGATAGGGACAGTATATGATGATAAAATTCAATATAAAATGCATTTTCTCAGGGTTTAGTTTCATAATCTTTGCAGGAATTCCTGGAATCTTCGGATTCGGTTCACTTTACTTTTGCGTGGGAGAGCTTTTCCGTTGACAATTCGCTCACGTATGACAGACTCGTTATTGACGGCTTTATTGTCCAGAATCAACGAACAAAGCAAAGACTTCGCTTTCGCTTAACTGACCAGGAATTCCGATTGGCTGTCGACGAATAAGATTAAAAAATCAGAAGCAGAATCCTGTTTGATCCTAAATTGATTGAATTATTCTGTGTAGGAATCTGAAATGTAATCAAAGTTTTGCATTTGTTACAATTAATTGTAATTTATTATGTATTATTATGAAAATCAAATATAGAACGAATAAATTTTACAGCCATTATTTCGCTACAATCTTCTTCTTCTCACGATTATACTTCTCTCATTCTGGTGATTTTCAGGAAATCTAGTTTGTTTTCGATTTTTTAGCTCTAATTTAACAAAGTTTTCATTTTGCTGATATTAGTTTGCAATAAAACGGCTCTGCTGAATTTAGGAGCTAACAGAATGAATTAAAGAAGCATTAGCAAAATAAATTATTAAATTTTACACACATAGGCGTGAATTGGCATTGTGTTCTGTGGAAAAAGAATATTGGGGTAAACTTTTCACAAGCAAGGACAACGGGCCAGAGAAAACAGGTAGACTAATCAAAATTAAAACACATAAAATATATGCAAGTTACCACGTTTTATGGAAATATAAATTTTCAGAAATTTTGTTGTTTTTACATTTACCGAGTTTTTCAGTTCAAGAAAGTCTATTGTGATACTTTTGTTACTACATTGTGATACTTTTAACATGAATACTTCCTAATAAAATTTAAACCCGATTCAAACACAGCGGATCGATTTACTTAGTAAATCGACCCGCTGTGTTTTAAAGTATGTAGTAGCTGTACAGTAAATTTTACTATATACGGACAAATTTTGAGGCCCCATGGTTGCTTCCCATGCGAGATGCAGCCAAATGTCATCTGGGGTTCTAGAACCTTTAAAAAGCCGATCAGTTCGACCAACCCCGTTATTAAGTACTTACAAGTCGAGAGCTAATCACAGACACCAAGATTTCCGAAAACGGAGTGTGCCAGGGAAGTTGGAAAAAAGGAGCCCTCCATCCTTCGAAATAAGTAAAAGTGGAGATAATTCAAAATAATAACGATATAATGTCTGAGACTGAGTCTGAGAATATTGATACCTATAGGCTAAATATACCGGTAAGGTACTGCCTCTTCACTATTCTCATAATTGATTTCACAGTAAGTCATGTTCAACTAATTAATTTAAAATTGGAAATTAAATAAAAAGAAAGGCTAAACAGCTTAAGAGTAAAAGGATGAAATTATCTGCAAAAAATGAAAAGAGCAAAAAGTTTAAGCGATTGTCAATGTAAAAGTAGAAAAAGTAGTGTGTAAAGCCAAAAAGTGATCGATCAAAAGAATATGTAAGAAAATGTTGCTGTGCGCAAATAATTTTGCAAAATAATGGCAAATATATTTTTCATATCGTTTTACTTGGACTTTTTAATATGTGCTATGATAATCACTGGGTGCTCGGAACTTTCGCTACAACCCATTATATACACCTAACAAAAAATTGAAACATTTTATTCAACAACAATGTACTCGAAACACAAAAAATAGTGCATCCACTACAAATTTATAATCTTCAGTATGACTTGTACAAGATTTTTGACGGTGAGCTGCAATTTCTTTCCGATATCGGTATTGACGATTTCAAAGACTTGCGTGTGCGCCCAAATCGGTCTGTTTCTTGATTCACCAAAAATTTGGCATAATTGCGCTGTAATACTTCAGCAGTTGGTTTTGAGACACTGCCGCGAATTAACTCGACCATTTGGCTTTCATTCCAATTCTTGAGATCCACGAATTTCTAAAATTATAACAAAATAATAATATACTAGATTTTAAATTTTGATTCTTCTGAACTGAAATCCTTTTCCAACTGAATCCCGCAATAAAAGATTTTGGGCAGGAACCGTCGAGGAAACGCAGAGTGACAAAAAGCACTACTGTAAGAAAACACTTTTTTCAGATTGCTAATCAATAATTTTTAGCGACCGATTGCTTGAAGATATAGGAAATTAACCGTCATAACAAAGTGATTTACCTGCACGAAATCAATAAGGACGATTTTTGAAAGGTGATCATGTGTGATGAGAATTTCGGATGTACAGTGAGAACCAGTGGCAAAGAAATCAAGCAATTGTTTGTCGCGATATGCACTGCTACAGGAAATTGCTATTTGAAATTTGCCACAGCGCACATGATCTTTTATCCAATTGAAGAATTTTTGAGCGTTGCCTTCGTAATAAAACTCCAGTTCTTCACATTGAAGACGGCCACGGTTGCTGCGCTCAATTGTTGAGGCCAACAAGTTAAATGTATCCTTTTGAGGAATCAATTTCACATGGCCAATGGAAACGAACGGGTCTGAGAGAAGGCGGATAAAGTGTTCAAATAGAGGCCAATGGTCTCTGAGCTCTCTGACACGTGCAAAGAATACGGAAGTTTTCTTAGAGTTTGGATCTAAAAGCGTAGAAAATAAAACCTAGAAAGTTAGCTAGGATTTAGAAAATAATTGAAAGCAATTCCAATAATATTTTTCTGTTCCCAATTTTGCTCCGACAAAGAAGTCAAAAATTCCCTTACCTTTGAAGTCTGCATAAGCACTAAGCTCATAACCTTGAAGATCGAGAGCAGTAATATCAAGTGAAATTTGTTTCGAATAATTGTTGCGCACGACCCACTCGTTGTATTCTTCACGAGACAGCTCTTTGTTAAATATTTTCTTGACAGAAGGAGCATCATAATATCGTCCCTGGAAATAAGTTTTACTTGCAACGAATGAAAAATCGTCGATTGCATTATTGGAAAATTTTGTACTTTGGTGGGATTTCCAAACACATTTAAACTAGAAATATTTTCTCATTTCTAATATTGGATCAAGTCATATATTCCGGCATACAGCGATCTCTTCCAGTCGGCCGAAGTTGTTTACTCGGAATATATGACTTTAGCCAATAGATTTGGGAAGTCCGGTTGCCAACAACTAAAGAAAAAAGAGGCAATTTAAACGAAAATTATTCATCCAAAGCAATTTGCACAGCGGAGATGTGCAAACATTCTAGAAAATTCGAAATGATGGTCACTCTGGTAATCAGACTCCCAAATCTATTAGAAATGAGAAAATACCTCTCCTTTAATTAAGTTTGTAAAGACCGATTTCGAGTTAAGAATTTTCTCTATCTGGTTAGAGAAAACTATACCTACGTGGGGCCTACACGGTATAACTACATTCTTGAAATCTATTAAACAAACCAAAAACTTTGAGAGAAAAGTCTTTTCTCGGTGCTTCTTAAAAAATATCTTAACACCCAGAAAGCAGGGAGTACTCCGAGAAGATAAATTATATCACACATTACAAAAATATCATTTTTAGTTTTCTGATGCTTCTAACAACACAAATAAAATTCTCACCATGCTAATACTTTTGACGTAAAGAAGTGCTAGCTTGTGTCTGTGAGTGCGGATCACATCAACAAATCTCTTTGAGACGAGACTATTCTTTGCCAGCTGACAATAGTTGAGAAACTTGAACGCTTCCACCATTGTTCCGTTATCCATACTAGCGAGTTTTGAGATTCTGTAATAAAAAAAATTTGGCATACCGTATTACCTCCAACTGATCCTCTTCTAATAACCTTCCCCGCCTTTCAAACGACATTGGAAAATTAACCCGGCCATATTTACACCCCGCCGTAATTAGACGCCCAACTCAGGCGCGACATTGAAAAATTAGCCCCGTTTTTTCCATCCTTGTAATTTCCCCTCCCCAAAATTTTCAAAATTTTCCAAAAATTAATAAGTTATGGCGCAAATCCACATTTTTTGAATTTTTATTGAATTTTGCCATTTTTAATTTTTTTTAATTTGTCAAAAATGGGAAATTTTTTATCAATTACCGAAAATCAGTCGGAAAACCAAAAAATTCAGATTTTTCCAAAAAAGATTGGCGCCGATTCAAAATAGGTTTAACTTTTCAAGTTTTGAAAAAAATTATTCATCTCGCCTTCGGCGCAACAGTGAATAATTAATGCCCCCTGTATTTAACCCACGAACATTGAAAAACTAACCCCCGGTTAACTAACGGTAATAAGGTATATGCTGATAGATCTGATTTATTATATTTCATTTTAAAAATAGGATAATAATTACGGAAATATTTTTTTCAAAGCCGAATTTGTCGGGTAATTACAACTATTAATTTAACTAACTTTATTGTTACTACTGTTATTAAAATGCTAACTTTTTATAAAACCCACCTGATGTGTGATCGGCTTTTCTTTGGCTTTGGTTCTTCCCGAGTTTCTTTCTCCAATTTCGCCTCCTGCTTTACAGTCAGACGAGCGAATTTGTGCATTTTTTGTTTCAACGATCGTTGTCTCTAAATATTTTAATAAATTATAGAACAAATCAAAGCTAACATATTCCAAGTGTGTTTCTGATGTTTCCAGGTAAAGAGTAAAGGAGATTCATCTCATTCAAAATTACGTAAATCTCTCTATCTCGATCAATAGGGACTCTAAGCAAATATGTTATGGAAACAAATTATGATTTAATTCAAATACAAAAGCAAAATGTTATATCGTTTGCACAAAGTAATCAATGCTAATAGAAAAAGACCGTCCTCTATATAAATAATGATTAGATGCAGGGCTTTTATTCTATAGTTTTATTTCGAAATACTCATTTGATGCTCAAGCGATTATTCTAGGCCGATTGGGCGCGATAACAAAATAAGTTTTGGTGCAGTGTAAAAGCGGTGCAGTGCAGCGAAGCTATATTTGACTATAATTCTCTGTCTGCGATACACAGATAGACAAGTCCGCTAACTAATTTCGTTGGTGTAGGCATCAAACTGAAACCCGCGCTGCTTTACTACACACTGACTTGCCAGTCAGCCATTCTCCAGTCAAATACAGAAGAGTAGTAGACACAATTTTTCTAGGCCTGTTTGGGCGCGATAACAAAACAGAGTGAGACGCACGGCAGAAGCGATACACTAAAACTGTGCTAAATTATTCTCTGTCTGCGGCGATACACATTTAATTAAGAGTAGTATTTTTTGTTTATTTACCTAATAATAAATTATTAACCTAATAATAGTAATTTGGGTCTTTTACGAAAGAATGACTACATAGAATGATGATGTGTTTAAGAGTTATATTGAAGTAAAATTTTGTTTTATAAGATAACTGACCGTTGCGACCCTAAGTCCATACGGTTAGTACTAATTTTGATACTACGTTGGTCTGGTCATCATCAGTAGATCCCAACGCAGATGAAGTTTTAGATCATTCTTAAGGGGTTGGGGATTCCGAAATACGGCACTCCTAACCTTTTTGGTTTCCCAAGGGAGTGCCGGTTTTAATTTATTTTTACCTGTTTTCTGTTGTTATCCTTGCGTCCATCAGCTTTGTATGTATGCGTCTCCATCGAGATTGCGGTAGCAGAATTCTGAGCTTTGTCCGTAGTTTGCTTTCCGTCCATCGCACATGATTATTGGCAGGAGATAGCGGCCTATAATTTTTGATATATTAAGATGTTAATGGAATATAGTAGGCGTTTGTACATATAATTACATGACAGAGTAAAGCATTATAAATACACAGAATTATGTTCATTTGAGCTCATCAGTTCATTTATATCTTTGTGATTTACGATTTGGAATTGGAAAAGCTAAAAGTCGTCGTTTTTTATGCATTCAATAATCTAATCTCAATTTCGTGGTGTGACGATTTTGTTTTGAAATTGTATTGTCTTGGTGTGGAAGTGCGGTGAATAGATTGCTGAAGTCTCCGCAATATAATTCACTGACATTTTTGTTGTACTTGTTAAGTGCATTTGTAACTTGTCCGCTACAGTTGACGGACCAGTTCATTTGTATACCACTTCTATTTTTAGTTGTGTTACAGTAATTTTGGATGTGGTTTTTAACTGTTTCTAATATCCTTACTATAATTATGTTTAATGGTCTCGAGACAGCCTTTTTTGCACCTGCGATAAACCTAAATTTTATAGGATTTTTGCGAAATTTAGGTATTGCATATAAAAGTGGTATGTTTAGGTTTTCAATATCAGCTTCAATATGCATAGCTTTATAAAAATCTTTGTATTCATTGAATATAACTTCTCTGCTCTTATTCGAAGGGGCATATGTTTTGTTTCCATTGAATTTTATATTGTTATCTGTTATTTGTATGCCTACTTCTTTGCATATTGTAAGAATGTATAGTTTTATACATATAAAAGCAAAGTTGTGACATTCAGGATATAAGGTATTATCTGTATCTGAAAAGTTTTCCTCGCTTTTTGTACGCCCGCCGCGAGAGAAATGTAAACAAGTCACAAAAACAGCGGCGGCAATTTGAAACGTAAATAAAAGGAGGGCGAGGTGTATACCATTTTGTGGAGATGGAGAGAGCCGTCTGGGCGGTCTCTATCTCCGCATCGGAGAAGTAAGAGAGAACACAGGGGAACATACTCCTCCTAGGAACAGTTTTTTGCTATGGAATAGTTATTATGTAAGATCATGTATGGGTGTGTGTTTACCCATTTTATATCAATATTGAATGTACTTTTTAAACTACCGTATTCCCTGTAATTGCTACCCCCCCCCCCCGAAATTATTACCCCCCTCTAATTATTACCCCCTGTAATTATTACCCCCCCCCCCCCAAAAAATGTGCCAAAAATAAGCTAAAATTTTCTATTTTTGATGTGTTTTTAGCTATTATTTCGTATTTCAAACATAAATAGACAAAATATAGACAGTTTAGTCTTTTTTTACTGTTTTAAGCATAAATTTAGATTATTGCCATATTTTTTGAAAAATTTTCCTAAATGTGGCAAAAATTGGCCAAATTTGTCGTTTTTATTATTTATTTAGACATTTTAGTCCATTTTGTACTATTTTTTAGATAAATGTATATTATTGCCATATTTTTTTGCCAAATAGTGATTAAAAATTGCAAATAAAAAAAATAGCAAAATTTTAGGCAGTTTTGCCTTTTAGTTTTAACTTCAACTAAAGGTAAAACTTTCGTGAAAATTCCTTTACAAAACTGTTATGTAAAGGTTAATTTTAGGGATTTAAATCTGATATTATTATTCAAATTTTTGGCAAATTTAAGCAAAATATTTAAAAATCTCCTGAAAATTGCTAAAAAATCAAATTAAAATCAAATTTAGGTTTAAAAAATAGTGTATAATTAAAGTTTAAATTTTTAGAACTTTTTAGAATTCCGTTTTTGTATTATTTTTACTAGACCTTTATTTTCCAAAAATTGCCTACATTTTGCCAAAAAGTTGAAAGTTTACATCATTTGTAGTTATAGGTGGAATTCTGTTGCGTTATAAGAATAATAGAAAAATAATTCGTATTTTCAGAATACGAATACCAAAATTGGATCGAAAATTTTACTTTTTTACTTACGTTACGTTCCAAAAAACTTGAATTTGGATTCAAAATGTTTTTTGAGATGAATTCTTAAAAAATTCGAAAAATTAGATATTTTTGTATAGAACTTTCCATTTTCGATTTAGTCATTTTTATATCATTTTCATATTTATATTGAAATTTATTTTTTATAAACTAGAATCATTTATCCTGCATTTTCAAGATTTTTTGAGAAAAATATTATCCATGGCTTTAGCCTTCAGACAAATTATAAAAACATGAAAAAATTGTGAAAACTGAAAGGAAAAAATCGGTTTAAATTTTGAAAATTATTTGAGAAATATAGCTAAAAAAGTAAAATTCATAGTCAACAATGATTCAGAGCAATAAAAATGCGCTTGAAAATGGGCGGGTTTGACGAAAAAACCTCTTTTACCCAAATAGCTAAAGATATTTTTTATAAAATTGAGAAGTTGAATAGATCGTCAGAATTGCTATTTCATAATTTGTGCCAATTTTAGATTGTAAGTTAAGTTCATTAAATAAGATTCGTAGCTATTTCAAAATTTGCGCCATTTTGAATTTTGAAGTGAACAAATGTTTGGTACGTTTATACAGTATAAATGTTTTTGAGTAGTAAGTGTTTTGCTAGGAGAAAATTGAATTGTAATTAGTTAACACATTTTTGCCCTGAGGTTTTTGAGAATACTGATTGTATCTTTACTTAAGTATGAATCGAGATATTTTTTATTTCCTAGTATACGATCAATAGATTTTTTCATAAAATTCTCAGGGCATCCATTTTTTGAGAAAATGTTAAATAAGATAGAGATATTAAGTTCTAGTCCAGAGTATGTATTATTAGTTCTGCTAAAACGAATGATTTCTGTTATAAGAACATTACTAATCATTGAAGCTGGTATGCAACTGTTATATTTTGGATACTTAATTACATTAAAATTAAATTGACGTGTCTTATCAAAAGTTGTAAAAATTGGTTTATTATTTTCCAATTGTATATTAATATCCAAAAATGCTGTTTTAACCTTGTCATCAGTTCTGTTTAGTTCTAAGACGTTACCATATATTAGAGTATTTAAGTTATGAAAATGAGTACTAAAACTAAGTACGTCATCGATGTAACGGAATGTTAACGATAATTCTTTTTTGAACCTGTCACAATTTTGTGACTGCATAAATTTGATTTCCATTCCTGTTAGGGTTAGATCTGCTAGTATTGGACTGGCATTTCCGCCTTGCGGGATCCCGTTTAGTTGTACGAAGTTCATGCCAGCAAATTGGACATAGCTATTTTCAATAAGGAATTTTATCATATAATTGACTTCGGCAATAGGATATGATGCATATCCTTTATGTAATTTTTTACTAAAGAAGGCATTGCGTAAATTACATTGTATTTCGTTACCATTCTTCTTATTAGCCTCAAATGTTTTTTCTACGAGGTACATTATATAATAAAGAATTTCATTGTGAGGCAATGATGTAAAAAGATTGCTGAAATCTGCACAAAAAAGTTCATTAGGAAATTTGTCTCTACTTTTGCATTTGTTGGTTACAATGTTGCTTGAATTTATAGACCAAAACATGTTAATTCCTGATCGATTTCTAGTTACATCGCAATAATGCATAACTAGCTTTATCGGGCCGGCATACGCCGGCCCTCCAAGCTAGACGATATCGATGTCTAAATCGATATCGATGTCCAAATCGATATCTATATTTCTTTAACATCGTACATTTTTCAGAATACAAAAAATTAATATATCAATGATTTAATTTGTTATTAATCATAACTTTGTTTTCTGTTTAATTTGTTGACATTTACTAATGGATAGATTCAACGGGCAGGCTATCGCCGGCCCTCCAAGCTAGTACATATCGATTACATATTCATAGTACATAATCATAAAATACATTCTACAATTAATTTTTGATATTTGCTGATAGATTGAATTGGAATAATGAAAATGGAATATTTTAAGAACACAATTTTACACACAAACTTATATAAATTCTTTCTCTCTTCTTTTGCTCCTCTTCTACTCCTTCTATTTTTTATTTATTCTACATCTAGCCCTATATATCTATCCCACTCTATATTTATCCATCTATATCTATCCATCTCTACAATTATCCCTCTAAATCTATCCATCTCATTTCATCCATCCCTTATATCTATCCCTCACTATATTTATCCGTCCATATCTATACACTTTCTATATCTATCCCTCTATATCTATCACTCTCTATATTTATCCATCAAAATCTGACCATCACTCCATCTATCCCTCTAAATCTATCCATCTTTTTTCATATATCCTCTATATATCC
>JAKKPZ010000800.1:0-16342 GCA_022814885.1 Ditylenchus destructor | reverse complement strand
CTTTAGTAAAGCAAAAGCATAAACCAGTCCGCTTTTATTTCCGATACGTTTCAGTCCCGGATCCATTCATGTTTCCATTTCGGTTCCAATGCTGTTTCAAATTTTTGTAGGTTCTCAGTAGTGAATCATTTTTTATGAACTCAACTTAGTCAACTCTATACGTTTTTTTTTATTTAGCTCGAAAAGGCATACAAGTTGGCTATGGTGAAATGTTCGACCACAGCTGCCGTTTCGGCATATTACATGGAGGCGAAAAGTCCAGTCAATGAGCGAGCAAAAATTAGAAACCGAGCCAAGGAAGTTATCGACGATGCGGTAAAGATCCTCAAGGATCACCCAGAATGGATGTCACAATGAGGAGGAAATATTTACACTCGAAAGATACAAAGGAAATATTAAATATAATTAAATCAAATATAATTAAATAAAATAAAATATAATTATAACAGACCAAAGTTTAATTTCCACCGATTTCTTCCCACTTTATACAGCCAACAATTTGTTGGATCGAAAAAATTGCCGTTCAACAATTTTCGCTATGTATCTTTTCTATCGACATATTAAAAATGAACTTTAGTTTATTCAAGTTTTTACCACTCTACCTAAATCGCTTCTCTGCGTTCGGCGGAGCTGACAGGTCCACCCTTGCACCGCTCAGATGCGTGAGGTGTCATTTGAAAGCTCTCGGCGACTTGTTCTCGAAGTGCTAGGCCACGTTCGGATCATTACCATGGTACAAAGATCATTTAACTTGGCTCAAACTTGCCTGTTTATTCACTACCTATCTATTATGAGCCTTATTAATTAATGGACCTCCATATGCATTACAATCTCCAGGCGGTATACTTAACTAGGTTCACATTTCTAAAATTACCATTCTGTCCTGGATTTGATAGACCAGAGGTTTTAATAGAGAAAGGTTGGCGCCCTGATTGAACTTTGATCTAATCCCCCTAAACCGTTGAGACTAAGGCTAGAGGTTTGTATTAGTGTCGCTTTCTTTCTGACCTTTCTCTTAAAGAGTTGAGTGCAGCTAGACTGTTAGAGATCCGCAATATCTTTCTTCTCCGAGTAATATCACCTCTATTAATTACCCAAAGAGGTCTGGGCTATCCTACTGTGGAACTTTCATATTCCACGAGTTTACTTAAAAATAACTTTTGACAAACGTGATCCGAACAGGTTACCGTAATCCGAGATTTTAACAGGATTAAATTTACAAACAGTATCTTTTTTCAGACAAGAACGTAAAAATTCGTAGAATGTTTCACACAACCCTTTCCGGTTAAAAGAGCTTTTTGAGAAGCCTTTGTATCAAGTAAGTAACGTGACTGAGGAAGGTCAGCCTATGTTGAATCGGAGTGCCAACTTTTAAAACAACTTTTTGTTCTAATTAATATTTTTAACACAACTTTTGTTCTAATTTTTATTTTATTTAATTATGCGTAGCGTAGCTTTGCATTTATTTTGGACGGATATTGTGACCTGGTGGAATAATAAAATCGGCAAAGATTGGTTTTTCTTTCAGGTTCTTAATTATTTTCTTAGCCCGCAATTGCAAGTTTTGCTTCTTGTGAAGAAACTTGTCCTTTATCGATTTTTTGTCTGTCTTCTTTTGTAATTTACTTTTTCTTTTTCCTCCGTTTTCTGGCTTGTGGCTATCCGTTTCACTTTCGGCTTTCACATGCACGTTTCCGGCAGACCAAAGAACACAGTCCTGACTTTCTTTGTTCTTTGCAGGAATGCGCATTGTATACTTGGAAGGCAGTCCAGACCTAAATTATGACCTTTGTTACAGTATTTTGGTCAGTGTGACCATTTTGCATGGTTGTAGAAAACTTCATCGGCTTAGTAATTTTTAAGCAAATTATTCATAGTTTTCTCAGGAAAATCTGACTGGGACCATCGCGCATTTGAAATTTTTAGAAAAATATAATCACATCTTGCTTCTCTTCATATCTTTCTTTTTCTGGCAATCATTCGAACCTATGATTAAACCATTTAAACACATATAACACCAGACGCGATCGCTTAGGCGATAAGTGGCCTTTTTCATTTTTTTGAAATTTCAAATATTGTTTAGTCCCAAGAGGATTTTCTTGAGAAAACTATTTAAAAATAACTTCTAGACTTACAAAGCCGTTGAATTTTTTTACCAATTTTTAAATCAAAATTTAAAAATACCAACTCAGCTATGTTTAAATTCACATGGGTTATCGTTCTCGTATTGCAATCAACACTCAGTTCTATCGCAGCTCTATGCACGCATGCTCGATATCGAATCCACAACTTTTTCTGACCTTCTGCCCGAACTAGGAGACGATCTTGCCCTAAAAGTTTTACAAGTTTAAATAATGACATAGAATTAAGTGCTCGAATTTCTTAACTTCGTTTGAATTGGCGGGCTATACCCAGTGCCCTAGTTTCAGGTTTTTTGAACCCCTGGTACTTTTTTCCAAGTGCATTCTTAGGGGTTTTTTTCAAATTTTTCAAATTTTAAAAATTTCCTTTGGTCCCCCTTTTGATTTTTTTCTCCTTCCAAACGCTGGACCCCGGGTACTTACCCTATTTACCCCTATGAATCTAGGGCCCTGGCTATACCAAGTGTTTAGAATGAAGAGGAAGAAAGACAATTTTCGACACGACGCTGCTGACTAAAACCTGCCATTTCAAACGGGGTTAAGAAACTCGTTTGTGAAAATATAAAAAAACATACTGTATGTTACTGTATAACCCATCATTCATATCTCAAAAGCTGAACTAACTAGCTGTACGCCAGCAAATCCGTGAATGCGTAAACATTTCAATTTCAACCGCGGGAATTTGAAGTATATTTAAAAACGACAGCTATTTACCACTTCGGAGGCGTGGAGATGGTGAGAGTCCTTGTAAGCGGTTTATAGGTTTCACTTCTTTTAAATACGATTCATATTCCCGCGGTTGAAATTGAAATGCTTACACGTTTCTCCGATTTGTTGGTGCACAACTAGTGCATTCAGCTTTTCAGATATGAATGATACCGGTTACCACCCAACTGGGGGTAAACGTCTGCAGTGCTAAACAACACTCGCCACATGTCTTTGCGCCAGCGACGCAGAGGATTTGTATGGTAAGCATGAGAAAGAGAGTGTTCTAGCCGCATCGGCCCAGTAAAAAGAGCTTTACTGGCTGTAGCCAGTGAAGAGCTCTTTTTACTGGCTGGAGGCAGTAAATTTATTTAATTATGGGTTGGAGGGTAGCGAGTGCGTTAGAGATACACTCTCTCTCGCAAACTGAGCATCAGCTCAAAATGTTGCGATTTGCCAGCTAGAACACTCTCTTTCTCATGCTTACCATACAAATCCTCTGCGTCGCTGGCGCAAAGACATGTGGCGAGTGTTGTTTAGCACTGCAGACGTTTACCCCCCAGTTGGGTTGATGTCGAATGATACCAAACAAATATGATCTGTAAAATTTAATATTTCCATTGGAAATTTACACTAAAACTGCGCCAGCGATTTAAAATCCCGGCATTTCAAATGTGATTTTTCCATTTATGTTTCTCTCCAGAAAATTCTCTGTGTCAATTCCCTCTCTCAATTTGAGAGAAGGGTGCGATGAATCATTCGCTGAGGCAGAGAAATTATCTGGAGAGAAATATAACTAAAAATCCCATTTGAAATGCCGCCTCTTTCAGCCGACAATATCGTCCCCTTACCGTCTACAGCGTTGATCTCGATATTATATGTGGCATACTCAAATCCTTGTCCAAAGTTGGTCACCTTCACTTCCAGTGTTTCTCCATACTTTACTTTTGGTGGTTCTGGGAAGTCCGACGGTCGAGGTGCTTCCTTAAAGTCGTGGTCGCATTTGGCGGAATACTCAGCCCAGGTCTGGCTCCGTTCCCCGCCTCCGGCCGATCCGCCGTCATTCTCCGTTGATGCCAATTCCACAAAGGAAATGTTTATCGAATCGCGATTGGAAATAATTTTTGTCGTCCTTTTTGTGCCATGGACGCGGTGTTTGTGACGCGTCTTGCAGTTTTTATTGCGGACCAAATCGCAGCCAGTGTTGAATTTGATGGCATCGGAAATGTAACGGTGATTACGTGGCAATATTTGTAGAAAATTTGATGCGGTACTTAATTTCTGAGAGAAATGCTCTGTTTTTTTCTGGGAAAGTTCTAAGTGACTAAGGGGTCGGGGAAACCCCAAAATCTGAAATTTTTGGGGAATCCCTTTACTGAAGAGTCTCTTTCCGTTTTGCTTCAAAAATTCTAGAAGGTTCCATAAGTATTTGGTACCAGAAGGTAGCCAAAACCCAGAGCTACCTTCTGGAACCAAACATTTGTGGAAAATTCTAGAATTATTTCATTTTAAAAATATACACCACTGACCACCTATAAACGCCTTCTACCGTCGTGATGGGCAAGGGACTGTAATTACAAGAATACGGTATCTGTTTGTCGGTGACTTACTGAAAAGACAAAATGTAGTTACAAAAATTTTGTGGCGTATCATTTTGTGGCGACTAAAATAAAATAATTTTTAAGTTTGTATAATTATAGAATTGAAAGATAAAATATTTTATCAGCTTTTCAACTCATAGCGCAATAAAGGCTTAAAAACGCCATATAGGGTCAGGAACCTTTAAAGCGAACTCTTATTATATGTCGTTGTTTATACAGATGGCGCTAGTGATGGCGTCATATATTGACGTAAACTCCCTTCAGCTAGAGAGCATCTTTTGTGAAGGAAGCGAGACGAAATAAAGAAGGGGAAATGAAAACCTAGCAGGATTTCCTAGCAGGAAAACTTAGCAAGATTTTTGTGTGGATACGGGCCCTGGTGCGATTTTCAATCAAATGGATCTCTTTGAAAATTAGCTCTTAGAAAAAAACAAGAAAACCCGCCGATTCTCGGCGGATTACCGCCTCGAATCGGCGGGTTTTCTTGTTTTTTTTCGCGGTTAGCGTGCATCCGCGGGGTTGCATTCCAATTTTTGGCTAACTTCCGGAAGCCAAATCTTCCGGTACTCGCAAATCTTGTCGGCGAGACCGGTACCAATCGTCTTGTCTCGCCGAGAGGAAGCGATTGACGTATCACACGCCCGGATCCGAGCACCTACTGGGGAGTTAGCCCCTGGCCAAATCCAGGATTTTCCGGATTTCCGGAAGCCATATCTTCCGGTACTCGCAAATCTTGTCGGCGAGACCGGTACCAATCGTCTTGTCTCGCCGAGAGGAAGCGATTGACGTATCACACGCCCGGATCCGAGCACCTACTGGGGTACTTGCCCTTTTACGTGACCCGCGTAACGTTTTCACGTATGTTCACGTGAAAAATTTTTGCGGATTCCGACTCAGCGTGGTCGATTTAGGGGGGGGGGTAGCCGCGAGCATAGAGTCCGGGACAGCCGAAAACATGCCTAACCCGGGGGAACCCCCCACCTCCATCCTGCGAAATAGGTTAGAGTGGAAATTGACTCTCAAAAAATTGACGCATTTCTACTAATGCATTTTAAACAATCTGGCTTCCTAATAACAAACCCACAGACCTCCTTGCTATTTTTAAAATTTGTTGACATCTTCTCTTGTAACAATTTTTAGTAAAATAAATAATCATCAAAATAATCTTTTTAGCAATAGTATCATCTGTCCGCAGGATGACTGAGGAAAGTGCCTTCCGGAAGACTTTCAACGACATTTTGGCATTGGCCTTTTAATTTAAGTGCTCCAATTCGCTTAAGTGCTGGCATCTGGCAAACGACAGGCAATTCAGGGCTGAATCCTTTTTGACTCACAACTAGCTTATTTATAGGATTGACGTTCTTGGCACTGTGTGATTTTGTATGTTACATGAAAAGACTACCTTATTTCTCAAAACATTTTATTCAACGATTATAATGTTCGATAAATAAATGTATAAGGATTGAAATTCGACATTCCCCAGCCTCGAGAAAATTGGAGCTAGCTCTGATTTCAAGCAAAAGCGGTAATTTTCTAACAAAGGATTTTTCGTTACCGTTTCTTACTGCTCCGGTATTTCGGATCAGAATGTGTTTTTATAATTTGATTTCCGCTTTTGCTTGAAAACGGAGTGCGTTCCTTTTCTTTCGTTCTCGCGATTATCTGCAAAACATAAAGAATGGCACGCATTACAAATTTGTAATTTTAATTGAAAAAGACGAAGTACGAGTATAAGAGAAATCTTTAACAATAAGCGTCAATTTCTTATCGATATCATTATTGATGAATCCAATGCCTGGTCTAGTATTGCCATCAATAAATTCGGCGAAATCACGCTTCAACTTTTTTACAACTCCTTGGCTGAACCCATTGGCTTCTGCATTCTGAATTGACTCAACCATTTGGTATTCATCGCGGTTTTTGAGACCCATGAACTTCTAAATAGATACAAATGAAAATAAACAGTTGTAGATTTGGAATGGCCTAAACTGGACATGGGCATGATTAGCATAAATCTTACGGACCAGTATAAAATATGCTTAGATCTGTCTATGCTTAGATCTGGCCATATTTGGTCAAACCTCATCTAAACCTTAGACTTAAGATACCAATGATAGCTCATTTTGTAGATCTAAGCATAAGCTTCAATTTGAGCCATTACTCAAAGCTTGAGCTTAAACTTGAACTTAGTTATGATCAAAAAGGACACTTGGTACCGAATTTGGCGGTACCGAATTTACCCATAGCCACCCGAAAACTCTATAGAAGAAGAAAGGAATCAGAGTATCTTTGATCGGGGTTTGTTAGGATTCGAGATTTTGTTCTTATGGTTTCATGCGGGATCTCCCGCTTACCGAAGAATTGGAAAATAATTTTTCTGATTAGTCTGACCTTTTTTATTAATAAAATCGTTATTGATACAATGATAGTACCCATTATATTTCGAAAAAACGTAAAATGGTTGTAAAGCTTTAAACATGTTACAAAGATTGTTTACCTGCACTAAATTGACGATTATTTTTGAATGATCATAGAGGACATGATATGTGACATGAATCGCGGGTGTACAAGCCGCCCCAGACAGAAAGAAATCAAGCAATTCCTCATCACAATACATATTCATATGACGGTTAACGCTAACTTCGTCACAGCGCATGTGATCCTTTATCCATACAATGAATTTCTGAGTGTCGTCATTGATATGAATGCTCAGGTGTTCACATTGTAATCGGTCACGATCTGGGTTCATTGCTTCAGTCAACAAGCTTAAGATGTCTCTTAATGAGTCCAATGACAGAGAGCGAATGTAGATGAAAGGATCCATGATGAGACGGACGAAATGCTGACATAATGGCCACGTATCATCTTTGAATTCTACACGTGCATAGAATACAGTCGTGGCGGTTTCGTGACAATTAGTTGTGTCTAAAATTAGAAAGCTTCAATTATGTTACCAAACAGTATACAAATTTCATAATTCCCCCTCAAATAAGTCCCCCCTAGACCCCCAACGAAAAAATAAGTCCTCCCCTCAAATAAGTCCCCCCTAAAATGGGTATTTTTCCAAATTTCAAATTTTTGGCGCAATTTCAAATTTTTGGGTGCAAATTAAAATTTTTATTCCCAAATTTTGCTATTTTTTACAAATTTTGTCAAAAAATTGAAAAATTGCTGAAAATTGGCGAAAAATCGATCAAAAATCCAAAAAAATTCAAATTTTTGCGAAATTTTTTGGAGCCAATTCAAAATTGGTTTAAATTTTCAAAAATTTTCCCAAATTTTGCCATAAAGTCCCAAAAATTTTCGCCCCGCCTTCGGCGGGCCACGAAAATATAAGTCCCCCTCAATTAAGTCCCCCCTCAAATAAGTCCCGACCCCCTACGAAACAATAAGTCCCCCGGGGACTTATTGGAGGATTTACGGTATCATACTTTGATCAGCATAAGCCGAAAACCCATAAATATAGCGCCAATATTCTGAGCTTTCATACTCGGCAATTTGACATTCAAGTGGAATTTGCTTCGAGTATCCGTTGCGAACGACCCATTCGTTGTATTTTTCTGGAGAGAGTTCTTTATCGAACATTTCGATGACAGCAGGAGCTCTATTATCGAAACGCCGTTCCTGGAAATAAGAAACGGTTTATTGATTACCGTAAACTCTCTAATTTAAGCCCCGGGGATATAATTATTCAATCGACCTCTAGGGGGTCAGAATTAGAGGGTGGCTTCAAAATTAGAGAGTTTACGGTATTTTGACGTGCGACATCACCATTCTAAATTTTCACATATTTAAATGCGAAATTTTAAACAATTAGTAGCATGTAAATTTCCGTTTTTTCTCAATTTACATCTTAGTTCGAAGTTATAGTCATTAGAATGCCATAAATGTCTTAAACAAAACCTTGTCCAAACCTATATCAACATACTATTAGAACTTATTTTCCCATTAGATCTAAAACTGTTTAATTGGTTGCGTGCCTTTAATATATTCATGTTCAGATTACATTTCGCGAGTAATAAACAAAATTAAACTCTCACCATGGTAATACTGTAGACGTCAAGAAGTGCCAATTTATGTCTGTGAGAGCGAATCAGATTCCAAAACCTCTTAGTGACAAGACTGTTCTTCCCTAGCTGGCAATACTTCAGAAATTTAAACGCCTCCACCATCGTTCCGTTATCCATTATTGCGATATTTGGAATCCTGAAATACCGTAAACTCTAATTTTACGTCAGGTGTATTATTCAACCTAAAAAATTGAAATTTTAAATTTTAAAGTGATTTTTCTCCGATATTTTCAATAACAAAAGTTTTGGCATTGGAGTTTTTCTTACGTAACATTACGAGATCTACACGAGTATGCACTTAGTTTTTCTCCAGACGACTAGCGCGTCGATTGGCATTCCGCTGGAGGCGCGTGTAATTACTAATTATACGCAACTCCAACAGAATGCCAATTAATGTCAATTGATTAATGCCAATCCTGTACTAGTATTTGGCTGCTGTCGTGATGTCTGTCTATAATTTTAGGAAATGCATTCTTAGGGGTGCTTATTTCTCAAATGTACCTATTTTAGAGTAACTTTTAGCGGGGAAAATCTAAATATACCTAAATTTACCCAATTTTACTTATTTTTACCAGTGCTTATTTCTGTCTTTAAGTCCAGAATTTTTTGAAAGTCGATTCTTTCCTGTGCTTTTTTTGCGGGCGGGGCGCACGAAGCGCAGGGGTGGAGCGCGCGATGCGCGCGCACATTAAACAAAATACGGATGCCGAAGCTTACCAAGAATATGAAGATTGAGAATATCAATATTATATTCTTGTTTTAAACGTTTCGTTTCTTAGTTTGACCAAGCATTATTAATTTGAAATGAGCATAAAATGCTACCTTTTTATTAAAAACTCACTTGTCCTTCGGTCGGCTTTTCTTTGCTTTTGGTTCCCTCTGAACTACTCTCTCGGGATTTGTCTGCTTTTCACGCAGTCTGCGCATTTTCTTTGCTTCAATTTCTAAATAGGTAATATTATTATAGTATAATCAAAGCTAACAAGGAACACTCACCTGGGGTTGCGCGAGTTTCAGAAAACCAGCTGGATAGGATTGTAGATCTCGGTGAGGGGAGTCCAACGGTACCAGACTTTTTTGCCGATGCACCTTGAAAAAAAAAGTTCACAAATACCTGAAAGTCAAAAATTGCCATTTTTAGCCAAAAATGGCCATTTTCAGGTATTTGTGAACTTTTTTTTTCAAGGTGCATCGGCAAAAAAGTCTGGTACCGTTGGACTCCCCTCACCGAGATCTACAATCCTATCCAGCTGGTTTTCTGAAACTCGCGCAACCCCAGGTGAGTGTTCCTTGTAAGCCCAATTCCTGTATAAAAATGTTCTGATACATTATATATTTATGTCAAAATATTACGTTTCAGGGAACAGACTTCCAAATATTGTGAAATAATTCTGCTCTAGTTGCACATAACAATCATATAAATTAAAATTCAAGTGAAGACCGGTAATCGGCTAATAAAAATGGCGGCCGCAAAAATGGCAGTAAATAGTACCCGAAGGCGATGGTAGAGGACGGGAATATAACAGTTATGATAAATATTGATTTAACTTCCATTGTGCCGCCCGTAGCCTAAGACAATGGAAAGACTATACTAAAAAGCTGGGCTCGTCAGTTAGAGGCTTTATAGTGATAAAAACAATGTAATATTTGGTGAAAATATTATTAAAAATTATTATTATTATTATTAAAAACGAAATAATGTGTGAAAATATTTTGCGTTATATACATCCAAAATCAAATTTAAAATGGCCGGCAAGCGGTTAATAAAACTAAAAGTAGGACAGGATCAAGAGAATTTGGAAGGACCAGTTTGGCGCCATGCAATGCAAAATGCCAACACAATATATAATCTGCGCCAATTCAAACGACCTTTTGAATGCAAAGAAATTCTCACAGAGTTTCGAATACCCAGCAGTTTTTAAAGGGGGCCTCACAATAGCGAAACATTTGATGAAACAGGGTGATGAAAAGCCTTTTTTGGGCCACTTTTCACTATGTTGGCCATAAATCTGATGTTACTCATTATATGTCAACTTTTTCTCTAGTTTATATTTTCATAATCGTAGTTTTGAATCCGCGACAAAAAGTACCAATTTTATCCCGATTTCATCAGATTTTTTCACCAAATTTTAATGAAAATCTGATGAAACCGGGATAAAATGGATACTTTTTGGCGTGTATTCAAAAATCTGATTATGCCATTAAAACCAGAGAAAAAGTTGACATATAAAGAGTAACATCAGATTTATGGTCAACATAGTGAAAAGTAACCCAAAAAGGGCTTTCTCATCACCCTGTTTCATCAAATGTTTCGTTATTGTGAGGGTCCCTTAAGTGAAATTGTGAATTGAAAAGTGAATCCATCTTTGAAAAACTGGCTTCTGTTATTTTCAAGAATCTCGAATATCCAAGGATATTGTGTGCTCCACTCTTAAGCTGATATCTTCCAAGCTTCGGTTCTTTATTGCCTGGTTGTCCATATATAGTTAAATATTTTTTCAATAAAAATTTATTCTTTCCATAGTATTGTGTACAATTATTCGTAACTGTAATCAGCCACAATAGCAGTTGCCTTAAAGAATTGCACGCCTGTGGCATTAACCATGACTGAAAAGCTGTCATTTGGGCCTCTGATTGTTCCAATGTCAGAGCGAGCCCATAAGTCCCGCACTGAATAGCCATCAGGATTTGTCATTCCGAGATCCCATGGATGCAATGTTACATTCTAAAATCGGGATTTTAAAATTTTTGGCAGAATTTTCTGGAATTCCGAAGAAAAAATTTACCTGAGAAGAATCTCCTCGATTTAGAACGGCTAAAGCATATGAAAAATGTCCGGAGACTACCGGTGTCATTTCTTTGAGGTAAATTGAAATATTCTCTTCTTTGACGATATTTCCTGCTCTCGGAATCATTTTTCCAAATTTTCCCAAGGGGTCTTGATCCACGGCAATGACTTCTTCGTTTTGAAGGATCTCCTTTTGAGTGGCAGTGATGTTTCGGAGATCGTTGGACATGATTAGCGGAGCCGACCAAATGGACCACAGTGTCATTTGTGCGCGAGCTTGATCGTCAGTTATTTCACTGTTTCCGGCGATTATCTGAATCATACATATTCAGCTGATAGATTAATCTTGAAATAGCTTCATTTTTTTCAAAACCGCGCCAATATTGGGAGGTATTTTATCACTGCCAGACTGTCACAGGAGGTATGGTGATTGAAAAACTAAGATGTCGACTAAGTATGGGTAATTTAAGCATAGGCCCCGGATTCATTGCGAAATTTTTGCGCCGCATATTATCCTGAAATTCCGCTATCCGGAAATCCTCAAGCATTTTCGTAGGTCATAACTCTGGCATCGAAGCCGGGATCAGGCGTATGATGTGCTGGATTGTAAAAAATTTTCCATGTATTTTCAGAAACCAAAGATCGTAGTTCTTATTGCTAGTGTGAGACTAGCACTCACCAGTGGCGCAGCCAGGATTTTTTTTTTGGGGGTACGTTTCAGTGGAAATGGCCATTTAGGGGGTACCGGATTTTTGGGACGACCAACTTTTGGTACCGGACCAAATTTTTGCCCAAATTTGCACTGATTTACACTCATTTTTTTCAAATTTTCCCATTTTTTTTGGGGGGGGGGGGTACGTACCCCGGTACCCCCTGGCTGCGCCACTGGCACTCACTTTAGCCTAGAAAGAAATTTGGACAAGAAAATTTATACGGCACCGTTACTCTGGGGGAAAACTTTAACCGACCATATCCGGATCGTTCCACTTGCCGGGTCCATGAACTTGGCCCATTTTGTCCTGATTTTCGGTGTACCAATCGATAATGGAAATAAGCGATGTCCAGTTATTATGCAATTGAACGTCGTCAAAATTGCGCCAAAGGTTACAGTGTTCTCCGATTTGAGTATAGTTTATCTGATCCGACATATCTGTTGAATGGAATTCGGTTATAAGTTTACACTAACAAATTTACAGTACTTCAAATATTTATGAAATTTGGCAACATGGAAGCATTGTATGGCTCTCTACGTATTCATAGACTGCATATCATAGAACGGTAAATTCATAGAACGGTAAATTCATAGAAAATATGGTTTTTCGCGAGAAATGACATTTTTATGTGATCTCCGGCCGAGGTTTCGTACCCAGTATAGGTAATCGCCCCGCTGAATCCGAATCTGTAGTCAGCTTTGGCATCAGAGGCAATATGGTACCATTTTCTGGCATTCTGCCCATTTTTGGCTCTTTATGGTGCAGAACGCCATGGGAACCGGTAAACCCCACCGGTAACCCCCCCCCCCCCCCGAGGCCATTTTTTGGCATAACTTTTTACTAGAACCTTCTAGAAGGATGAGATGATTACTTGCCACATCTCGATTCAAGATTCTCGACATTTAATTATTTTTGTCTCAAAATTTCAACTTTTTTTTGCAAATTCGAGAGTTTGAGACAAAATTAATCTTGAATCGAGATGTGGCAAGTAATATACCGATTTATAGCCCAGAGCCTTAGCTTTCATTTAAGCTATTACTCATCCTTCTAGAATGTTCCGGAAGAAAGTTATGCCAAACAAGGCCGCGGGTGGGTTTACCTAGACTCGAACGCCATAAAGTGGTGCTACGCCAAAATTGACTTCAGATTCGGATTCAGCGGGGTCGATTATCTATGATGGGTACGAAACCTCGGCCTGAGATCACATAAAAATGTCATTTTTCGCTAAAATCCAAAAATTTATTCTATGAATTTACCGTTCTATGATATGCAGTCTATGAATATGTAGAGAGCCGTGTGTGAAACCGAGAGCATGTGTGAAACCGAGATTAATTTACCTTGCGGCAAATTAGGATTTTTTGTAACTATAAGCCAAATATGAAATCTTGCTAAGATCCGCTGATCTCAATTTGGATCTAAGGTTGTAGAAAAAAAAAGATAGACGTACTCATAAATGTGAGATAGGCTGGCCAGGAGCAAGAGTACACAATGGGACGTCCTGTGGTATTGAGCAAGCGACCAAATTCGGCATAGCCGTCGGGCATTTGGTCGATATCCATCCAACAGCCGTCAAGTTTGAGGTAATCGATGTTCCAATCGGCAAAAGTTTTGGTATCGATTTCGAAGCTGCCCTGGCTGCCCGGATAACCCGCACAGGTGAGGTTTCCAGCGTCTTCGTACATGGCAAATTTTAGCCCGAGGCTGTGGATCTGAACAGAAATGAACAGCACTAAACTAAAATTTTTACCAAGTTCCAGGTTATAAAGTTTTCAGGGGCACATTTTTGGGAATCAATACTCCCGGTTCAATACCCCCGGTTAATACCCTCCATGCTTCCCATTTTTGACATAACTTTTTTCTGGAACATTCAAGAATTATGTGCAATGGCTTAAATTAAAGCTAAGGCTCTTGGCTATCGATCGGTATATTGCATGCCGCATCTCGATTCAACTCTTTTTGTCACAAAAGCTCGAAATTTCACGAAAATTCAAAAGTAAGGAGAAAAAAATTGAAACTCAGCTTTAATTTAAGCCATTACACGTATTTCGAGAATGTTCCAGAAAATGTTATGACCAAAAATGACAAGCTTGGGGAATTGACCGGGGGGTATTGACCGTGCGCCCACATTTTTAACTCCGACACGATCTACCAGCTGAATACTCAAGTAGATAAAATTTGTTACTTGTTTTTTTTTATTTTTGAGCATATTTTTGCTATTTTTAGTGAAATTTTTCAATATTTGTCAAAAATTTCCCAAAATTTTTTCAAAAGCGAAAATTTTCAATAAAAATTCAAATATCGGCCAAAAATTTCGAATTTCTGCTAAAAATACGAAATTTGAAAAATTTGTCGATAATCGCCTAAATTCGATACTTACGTATTCAGCCAGCGCAGAAATTCCGCTAGGAAAACGCGTGGCATTCGCCGTGAGTTTTCCATTCTCGGCCCGTTCCGAGCTCATCCAGCAGTCATCGACGTGGACATACTCATAGCCCAAGGCCATATATCCGTCGTTCACCAAATGTTCGGCCATTGTAGAGTACAAGTTTTCGTTTATACAATCGTCCGGATGTGTGTCACAATCGATTTCGCAAAAGTACTTTCCCCAGGACATCCAACCCATCGGAGGCGTCCTGGCAAGGCCATTCTCAAGAGTACAAGCTCCTCGCAGCAAGAATAGTAATAAAAATGTCAAAAGTGGAAGCATTTTAGTCTTAGCGCGAAATTGTTGTACAAATTGTCACAAAAATGTATTGTGAACTATTTTCGATAACCGTTATTTGGAATTGCACGTGGAAAGAAGCTTATTTCTTATCATTTCTATTCCATTTTAGTCCGGAAGGAAAAGACAACTGGCAACAATTATGCAAAGGAATTTCAATCTAGAATAGTAAAGAAAATTGAGGAACCAGGATGGACCACCTTGGATTTTTAAGTGTTCAAGAATTGTGCCAGGAAAGATGTGGAGGGTTGGGTTGAGAGATATTAAGTCAAGTGCCTCTCGAAAGTTCAAGTTGAGCCAAAGTGCAAGGCGTAATAATAAGGTAAAAATGTCTACAGAGGGAGGTATGGCAGAATGTTGCTATTACGTTGGAGGTCTGAATGACATCGACAATTTCGAACGCTTCTGTAATAATATTCCCAAACTTCAAATTCTTAAATTTCGTCTTCCGATTCCGTTGGACTCTGCATTCAGAATTTGTTTCTAATTTTAGCACCAGTTATATTGTAGCATCACGTACTGCTTGTTTTGGCTATAAAAATTGGCACAACGCCAGAAACTAATAGAACAATATATCTAGTGATAAATGGAATTCCAAAGCAGATTTCATCCGAAAAAATTCCATTAACCCATCCAAAGTCGCGCATTTAAAACCTCGAATGTCAACCACTCAATTAACTTGTGCATACTAGATTAAAAGGTCAATAGCGAAAGATGTTTCATAAAGGCTAATGGTTGACATTTCGCCAATCATTTTTCAAATTTGTGTGTTTTATTTCATTTAAAACTAAAGTCCCTTTTCCAGCCAAAAGCTATGACATGATCAAAGTCATGACAACTAACCAGAGAGATTTACATTTTCTGAGAATCATTGAGACAAAAAACGGAAAAAGAATTTCATATAACACACAACATTTAATACACTCGAGAAAATTTGAAACAAATTCCAATTTGAGGTGATCAAAGTTGAGGCACAGGTTTAGGCATAGCTAACCTTTGCGTCAGGCGAAAAAGTTTAGTTGTGTGTAGAGTCAGTACTGTATTTGTTTATTGGGCAACAAAAAATCACGACCAAAGTGGTTTGATTGGGTTAGGTATGATTATTGGTACGATGAACCGCTAAGATAAAAAAACCTTACTTTAGCCATCCAACTTAGGCCAAGGCCAAGATTAGACATTTTCACCTTTATAATACTCCGGTGTATGATTTCTTATGTGTAATGAGCAAGAGAAAATCACAATAAATAAAATATATAAATACTATACAGTTTGAATCGATATCTGTGACAAGTTAAAAGCAATCTCAGATTTCAATCTCAGGTGCTGTTGAGTGTGACGATTTTCTACAGTATCTTCTGGAATATTCGGAACACGTTCAGCAGTGTGCCATGTAAACCACGAGAATTTGAAGTATAAACGCGTTGTCAACGAGGAGAATCTCTGCAATGATACTTTTTAGTTTCAGAGTTTACAACACTACTACTGTATTTCCCTTAATTAAGCTCCAAGGGCCTTAATTATTTCAATCCCCCAAATTTTGGAGTTTTTCTCTAACTTCTCATTTTTACATGCTATTTATCTTTCTCTAGAGGTTCAATTAGA
>JAKKPZ010000799.1:0-16383 GCA_022814885.1 Ditylenchus destructor | reverse complement strand
GGGTTTTCTACCCTGCTGATCACGAATCTGGAGGAATTTTGTACCCCCTATTACGCTATGGCATGATACGGGGCAGGAGTTTCAGTTTCTTTCATCGGAGAACACAATTCTGAAGTTAATTTCAACGTTATGATATGGCATTCGATATTTCATTTTGTCGAGATTTTTACATGACCATGCCATCATTTCTCGTATTCCGAGACTGTTACGCCTTTACAACATTTCTCATATTGTACAGTCAACCCTCACTTATCGTACACCTCAAGGGGAGGCCTTCAGGGTGTAACTTAAGTGAGGGTGACGATAAGTGAGTGCAAAATCAATACAAAATTGCTCCTAGGGACCGACTCAGAGTGTAACTTAAACAGGGGTGTTATATGTTCTTATTTATAAGATTTGTTCTTATTTTGAGGGTCCAAATCTTAGAAAAATAAAATGTCCTTATTTCTAAGATTTGTTCTTATTTTTGGGCAATGTTCTTATTTTGTTCTTATTTCACGAAATATCCATTTCCAAATGGGAATTTTTGAAATATAAGCAACTTTTCCTAAAAATTTTCGCCTGCGGCGCTATTTGGATTCCGTTTTTCCTCCAAGTATATAAAAAATAGTGCAAATTTTTATGAATATCGCCTAAAATTGAAAAATTTTCGCCTGCGGCGCTATTTTTTCGTTAATGCAGAATAAAATTTGGCATTATAGTTTCGGCGCGAATTTTAAAAATTTGAAAAAATTCACCGTTAAGAATGCACTAGGAAAAATACTAAAAAATTTTCTGAAAAAAATTTTTGCAAAAAAACCATAGGGGGACCCTATGGTTTGAAAAATAATTTTCTGAAAATTTTTGTCAAAAATTCAATATGGTACCCCATATGGTTTTTTGGCAAAAAAATTCTTTAAAAATTTTTTTGCTAAAAAACCATAGGAGGGACCCTTTGGTTTGAAAAAATTATAAAAATGTTCTTATTTTTGACCCCGAAATATTAGTTTTTGGGGCAAATGTTCTTATTTTTGGAGCCGAGTCTATAACACCCCTGAACTTAAACGAGGGTGCACGATAAGTGAGGTGTACGATAAGTGAGGGTGCACGATAAGTGAGGTGTACGATAAGTGAGGGTTGACTGTAGTACTCCTTAGTACTCTAAGGTTTCCTGGTACTCCAAATTTCTGATGTGTGGTACTTTGCATTCCACATGAACTGCCAGCACTCTTTCATGATAGGGATTTTTTGACAAAATAACTTTTTCTCAACAACATCGAATAACAACGCGTAATTTGAAAAATCTAAAAAGCCACGCAACTTTCCATAACTATACGCATTTTATTCCATTCCTGTTGCTCATTTCCAAGAAAGCCAATCCCCGTCTCCGAGTCAAAAATCGCGGCGGGGCCAACTCTATCCGCAATTTTACGTCGCAAATGACTGCTCGATTCCATGCCTTTGCAGGGGATGGCGTCCTTACCTCTTCCTCTATAAAATTAATCAATTGTCGTTTGAAAAATCACTTGGAAAAGAAGACGACGTCTTATTTTTGACAATTTTCTAGAACCTTATGGCTCCCTCTAAAACCCTACCTGCTCTCGCAGTCACCCTACTCAATATTGATTTTTGATTTGGTTTTTATACTGCAATATTTCTTTATTTTATATAGTATCAATCATTTTATTTCAAAAATTAATTTCGTTAATATTATTTGATGGCTGTCTGTAATTTTGTTGTTTCACGAATTTTCGCTGCTCTCCTGATTGCATCAGCTCTTACAGGTTTGTAGATTAAAAATTAGCATATCTGGCAAATTGCAATAGGACTTTTTGTAGAGAAAAATTATTATGGGATTGTGAGACAGATAATTAGTCTGGCATTTGCAAATTGTAACGAAAACTATTCTGTTAAGAGCATTCTGTAAAATAAAATTCTTCGAAAAACATATTTTTTATTTAAATTAACCATATTTAAATTAATATTTTGCACGTTTGCATAATCCTGTTTGGATATAATATATTGTACTCATCCGCAAAAGAAGCACATGAGAGAAATTATAGACTCCATAGTTCGTAAAAGATAACATTTAGTCCATGACTTTTATTATTTAATGCTTCTAAACTAATTAGAGACATCTATGGCATATCCTAACTGCATGGAAATTCACATGGAGGCAGGGGAAGTCACATGGACAAACACACAACCGATCGGCTGCATTTAAAAGAGACGCACATGTCTGCCTTGTGCACACTACACTTTTTCAAAAGAAAGCGAAGTGTGCACAAGCCAAACATGTGCGTCTCACTTTTCCAATGCAGCCGGCCGGCTGGCTGTATTTTTTTGGGTGACTTTCATAAACAAATTACCAAATCATCCGTTGAGTCAAATGCAGGCACTTCGCTGCGGATTTCCAATATCCATAAGCTAAGTTATGCCAAAGATTTCTATAATTAATTTAATTACTGTTTTAAGAAATTGTCAAGTTGAATGTCAATGGATCGATGAAGATCCCTGTTTATGCACGCCACTGGGCGAATAAAGATGGAACTGGAACACTTATAACAACTCTAACGGATCAGAAAGAAAATAAGACAGTGCAAGAACTTTTAGCGGATTTAAAGAGCGACGTAACTTCAAAAAATAAAAACGTGAATTTAACCGGAGCGCAGATATACGCCGTGCAATTCGATTATTGGGTATCGGGCTCTATATATCTTCTGGATGACTCTGTAAAAAATAATCCAATAGGGGGTATCTTCAAGGGCCCGCTGAATACTATTCTCATCACCATGGAGGCCAAACGCGAAACAGAGTGGGGAATGAAAAAAGAATTCGGCATTACCTCTTTGCTCGCCAAAGTTAAATCACTTTCGTCTCCGCTAAAAGCTAACACAACTAGCGGTATTTTATCAGTATGCATGATTTTGTGTTATAAAACCTTCGAAATTTAGACAACTCTGTCCCAATTTACATACAGGATGTGCCATGGAGATACTATCACACAGAGGGAAGAGAACAAGAAAAAGAACAAAGTGGAATAAATTATGAGGAAATCGATGCAAGTATGAAGCCGGAAGAGACAGCTCTGTTAAACCCCGAAAACACTCTGAAAGACCTTTGCTTAGTTGTGGCAGAGGTGATAAAGGCAAGGATGCAGAAGAAGAAAATGAAGGACAAGAAGTGGGAATTCATGGCATCAGGTGTCTATGCGGTTAAAGTGACGGTCGACGGAAACGGGAAAAAGAATCGGACAATTATCGGCAAAGATGGTAATCTACAAAAGGAACTGTGCGTCATCGATCGTCGCGACCGTTCCGTGTATCCAATTGACACCCCGTTGAGTCACATCTTGGGGGACGACCACAACGAAGTGTTCATAATTTCACATGGGAAATTATGAACACTTATAATTCTGTGTGGGAAATTCTGTATGGGAAATTCTGCTCATTTATAAATCATTATATGTTATCATATAATTCATAACTTTCGTGTTATCAGTGTTATGAATAAAAGTGTTGTTAAAATTATATATCATACATATACCGTAAATCCTCTAATAAGTCCCCCGGGGGACTTATTGTTTCGTAGGGGGTCTAGGGGGGGGACTTAATTGAGGGAGGGGACTTATTTTTTCGTGGCCGCGCCTAAGGCGCGGCGAAAATTTTTGAAAATTTAAACCAATTTTTAATTGGCGCCGAAAAATTTGGCCAAAAATTTGAATTTTTTGGATTTTTGATCGAATTTTCACCAATTTTTAGCAAATTTTTCAATATTTTGACAAAATGTGATAAAAATAGCAAAATTTGTAATAAAAATTCAAATTTGCCCAAAAATTTTAATTTGCGCCAAAAATTTTTAATTTGGGAAAATTTGGAAAAATACCCATTTTAGGGGGGGGGACTTATTTGAGGGGGGGGGACTATTTTTTCGTTGGGGGTCTCGGGGGACTTATTTGAGGGGGGGACTTAATTGAGGGGGACTTATTGGAGGATTTACGGTATATAAAATTATGTCTGACAGAAAACGATTGAGAGAAATATTGAGATTTATTCAACCGGAAATTAAGTAACATAAAATAATATTACAGCTTCTACATAGTACTCAAATTTTCTGTCGCCGGGATCCTTTTTTATACAACCAAAAGCACTAGCACACATACTGCCTGTCAGGAGATAGGAGGGCACTTTTGAATATGTCGATTTGAATTGGCGCCAGTGGCGCGAATTAAATTTAGAAGGGGGATGATCGCAAATCTGATATTGCTAACCCCCTCTAAAATCTTATTTTAAAGGGGGTTAGCAATATCAGAAATGTAATGTTTCCTCTTCTACTCAAATAAATTGTGCAAATTAAATAATATATTTCCTTGAGCTTTGGAAATTTGGTTTTCAATTGAATATGAGAGAATTTCATTTCTCATAGCTCCATCTTTTCGCCAATTTAGCGCCAAAAGAGCGTTTGAATAATAATATCATTTGGGAGGGCGGTTTCGAGGGGTATGAATGGGGTTTGGGCAGGGATGTCATATGTTCTTATTTGTAAGAAATGTTCTTATTTTTAGGGTCCCAATCTTACAAATTTAAAATGTTCTTATTTGTAAGATTTGTTCTTATTTTTGGCCAATGTTCTTATTTTGTTCTTATTTCACGCAATATCCTATTTCCAAATGGGAATTTTTGAAATACAAGCAACTTTTCCTAAAAATTTTCGCCTGCGGCGCTATTTCGATGCCATTTTTCCTCCAAGTATTTTAAATAATAGTGCAATTTTTTATGAATATCGCCTAAAATTGAAAAATTTTCGCCTGCGGCGCTATTTTTTCATTCATGCAGAATAAAATATTGGCATTATAGTTTCGGCGCGAATTTTAAAAGTTTGAAAAATGCACCCCTCAGAATGCACTTGGAAAAATGCCAAAAAATTTTCCGAAAAAAATTTTTGCCAAAAAACCATAGGGGGACCCTATGGTTTGAAAAATTATTTTCTCAAAATTTTTGTCAAAAAATCAATACGGTCCCCCTATGGTTTTTTGGCAAAAAATTCTTTAAAAAATTTTTGCTAAAAAACCATAGGGGGACCCTATGGTTTGAAAAAATTAAAAAAAATGTTCTTATTTTTGACCCCGAAATCTTACTTTTTGGGGCAAATGTTCTTATTTTTGGAGCCGAGTCTATGATATCCCTGGGTTTGGGTCAATATGATGGAACCTCTCTAGAGTAAATCCACGCTGGCGAATCCAAATCCGGGATCAGATTTAAACTTTGATTTTGATCCATAACACAAGTGACAATTTCCAATTTCATTGAAATTGAAAAGCTTGTAAATTATAAAGTTTGCGAATTCGCAGATCTTCAAATGTTTTCTTCAACTTGCGTCAAATCACGTCATTTATGAATGTCCTCATTATAGTGTCCATTATCATATGAAGTTTGACTTTATTTTGATTTGTTACGGGAAAAAGAAGAAATAAACGAGTGACATAAAATTTCAGCCAACTCACGATTTCACAATCGATCAATTTTTGTCAAAATTTAAGAAAAAGGGTACCTTAAATTTTACGGATCAGTTTTTTCTTTTCTTTTATCATCTAATGACTTACATTTTCGTTTCGGATGTAATACTTACAGATTGTACAGGTACTTACAGATTGTCATAATCATCAGATATTGAACAGATCTTATAAAGTCGGGTCTCATCGGTAGATCCCTTTCACCAATACAGTCGACCCTCGATATACCTATTCTTAGAATGTTCTACTGGGGCTATAAAACGGATAATTTTTGGTCCCGAATTCGGCAAACTAGTTTTGGCCAAAAATGGCAATCTTTCTTCAAAAAGTTTCCATTTTTTGCCAATTGCGATAAATCTATTTTGCGCGCCCGTTTTTCGGGTTTATTTTTCAGGATGTTCCATTGGATCTATAGAACAAAAAACTTTAGGTCCCGGGCCCGGCAAATTATTTTTTTGTCCAAAAAGTGGCCGTTTTTGACGAAGCATCTACTCGGCAAAATGTACTTTTTCCAAAATTTTCCAAAATCCACATTTACTGCCGCAAATTCATTTTTTTGGCGCGAATTTGAATTTTTATTACAAATTTTGTTTTTTGCCAAATTTTCCAAAATATTGAAAAATTCACCTAAAAGTCGGTCAAAACTAAAAAATTTAAAAATTTTCATAAAATTTTTGGCGCCAATTCAAAATTGCTCCAAATTTTCAAAAATTTATTAAAAATTGGCCAAAAATCTGAGCAAATTTATCGAAAAGTTCAAAAATTTTCGGCGGGCCGCGAAAGTTTTTCGTCGCGCCTTCAGTGCGACATCGAATAATTGAAGCCCCGTCTATAATTAATACCCTCACCTATATTTAAAGCCCCCTCCGTGGGGGTTTGAAAAATTAAAGCACCGAAAAATGAAAGCATTCTCCACCTATTTTCTCAGCGTTTTGCGCCTAACTCAAAATGCAAATCAGTCTTCGGTTTTGGTCTCAGTCCCCCGTTTATCTCGTCCTTTTGCTGTAGTATTTTATTCCTAATCAAATCTTTGTTGTCAGCTTTGCTACATCGCAGACCTTACTCACGTACAAGCTGCTTGCACAGAAATTTTGCGGAAAGGTTTGTAGAATTCATGAAAAATTGAAGATTTTGGACAAAAATCCTGAAAATTTTTTTCCGCACCCCGCCATTTCATCGCACGGAAAAAATTGGGCGTTCGTATATCGAACGCTTTCATCTTTTTCCTTTCATTTTCATTATTCCATTTTCAGTTTTTTCAAAATTTCGTGGCCATTTATTTGCCTTCATGATTTTTTGCTCACTTTCATTTAAAGCGCCAAAATTTGAGCTGCAGCAAGCATTTTGAACTTCATTTAACCTTAGATATAAGACATCGGAACCTTCAATAGCGTTGCTCAGAAGCATTTCCATACTACTAAAATGTAGGCGAAAATTGGGTTGTCTGCAAAATAGATATTGAAAATTTTTTATATTCTTCGAAAAACTTCTAAAATTTTGGACCAAAAATGGCCATTTTCTGCCAAAAAGTAGTCATTTTTTTCCTCGCGGTTAATTTTTGCACCGGGGGATTTTCAGCGGTGCTGAATCCGAATCTGACGTCAGATTCGCTATTTGTTCTCTCATTCGCTATTTGTTCTCACACGACCTCTCCGAGGTCGTGTTTTCCCACGTCGTCTTTCGTGAAATCATGACATGCGCAAACCGTAACTCAGATAATCTTGCACAAAGTTCTGGATCTAGAGTCAGACGGCTGTTTGTTGGGTCCTCGCCTGTACGAGGGTTATGGGTAAAAACGGTATCGTCAAAAACGGTAACGTCAAAAACGGTATCGTCAAAAACGGTACGAGATTTTTGACTTAAAATGGCCATAACTTTTGATACTCTCACGCTTAAGCTTTGAGTAATAGCTTAAAATGATCCTAGGACTTAGGCGAACAACTTAGGCTTAGGTTTAGGCTTAGGCTTAAGAGTTGGCTCAAAAACTTAAGTTTGAGCCTACTCTAAAGCCTAAGCCTAAGTTTGAGCTTAACCCTAAGCCTAAACCTAAGTTGTTCGCCTAAGTCCTAGGGTTATTTTAAGCTATTATTCAAAGCTTAAGCGTGAGAGTATCAAAAGTTATGGCCATTTTAAGTCAAAAAATCTCGTACCGTTTTTGACGATACCGTTTTTGACGTTACCGTTTTTGACGATACCGTTTTTGCGATACCGTTTTTACCCATAACCTGTACGAGTGGTGTGCAGCGAGAATTTTAATATGCATAGAAGTGTTTTTATATGCATCGAGAACATTCACGGAACCATATTTTGTTATAACAAGACGGTTATTGAATTGCTATTACAGACTATGCGAAAATTCAAGTTAATATTTGTTATATATATTCCAGTTAATAGTGACGCTAATTGGTTAATATTGAAAATTTTGGATATTTTGTTTCATTTTCGAACTGTGTGTCCATTTTTGGAGCATTTTTCACTATGTTGGCTATAAATCTGTTGATCTGCGAGGTCCCAACAACCTCGTTATTAACTAGTTAGCGTCACCATTAACTGCAACATATATATGTAAAAACATAAAATGGCGTAGAAAAGAGTTCCGACAGGGCAAATGGCGATTTCAAATTAGCGCCAAAACATAATTTCATGCCAAAGGGGTTAAAAGAGGCCGCTGAAAATTTTTAAAGAGGGGGATTACTCGGCAGGGGTCTCCTCTAGAGATTGGTAAAAAAAATTGAGTGGGGCCTTATTAGAGTAAAAATTTTCACAGTCAACACTTTTCCCTATTAGAGGAGGCTCTTTCCCTGAAGCTGAACAGAGCCTCCTCTAAAAACATACACTAACCGACACAACTGTTTTAGAGCGTGCCTTCAAAATTTATTTACTACTTTCTTTCTAAGTTTGCCAACTAGTGGTGGAGGGTATGCCGTATGTTTTTGGTTTAACGTTAACGTTAAAAAACTCGGCCTTCCGCCGTCTAGATAACTGCAAAGACGCTTAAAACGACAAAAAGCGCAAAATGCCCTGAGGGCATATAACATCGACGTGTGTGGTCCGATCTTGAATCTGACACCGGATTCGGATTCGGGCTTAAAACCCCCTGGCGCAAAAAATCGGCCCCATAGACCGCTTGTATCAAAAAATCCCATTTTGGCCCAAAAAGTGGCTTTTTCCATAAAATTCACCCATGGTACCAAATCAAAAGTGTAAAAAGCAAAGTGGTCCGTAACAGCCGCGGAAATCAATTGGAAACATAAAAACACCACCGTCCCTGGCCAAACCCCTTAAAAATATGTTTTTGTACTTTGGCGCGAATTTAAATTTTCAAATTTTGAAAATTTTTGGTTTCCCCATGTGATCTTTCCAAGGCCTATCGATTGAGCTATCACTCGCCTCCGGCTAAGAGGTGGATCGAGAGACACGAGTGGCCCCATACATACAGACGCTTGTAGTAACTTTCTTTGGGGGGGAGGATGACGTTCGATGATGATGCTTCATCAGCATCAACCAATAACAAGATCTGTCGTAGAAAACATAAGCAATAATAAATACCAAAAATACATGCGTTCGTGTTTTTGGTATTTATGGCCCGAAACAAAAGTTTAATAACAATATATAAATTTAGTAACATCAGGTCAAATTTTGGCTACTATTGCTTCTATCAACTTCTTTTCAGGGATAGACACCTTTGGTGTCTATCCCTGAGTTTATTACTTTCTGATTACTATATCTCATGTTGTCTTCATCTCCACCAATAGCTCACTTAAAGAAATTCGTTCGCGATCTATATGGTAAAATCACTAGGCAGGTAGATGATGGTGGAAGGCAGGTAGCCAAATCTCGGGGCCCATCTCTACCTATGGACATTTTGCGCATTCACTACAACATACAAGATAGACGGCCAGACAAATTTGTAAGACACTTACATGGGACCTATGATCTCGAACTTTCTTGGTCTAATTTCTGGACTCATTCTATGTGTTCTTGATGTTCAAATTTTGTAATTTTGAATGGTAATTTCATAACAAAGACAATATTCAATCCAATACAAAATTTTTCAATATAAGAAATAATTTATCGAACAGTCTAGATAAGTAATGACAGAAGTATGACATATTTTGAGACAAATCCAGAGGATCCATAGTTACGAAAACTTTATTTACGAAATCATATTTTTGTTATAACAAAACAGTTATTGCATTGTCATTACAGACTATACGAAAACTCAAGTTAAAATTTGTTCACGATCTATAAGGTAAAATCACAAGACATTTATGGATGATAGGTAAATGATTCTTGGGCCATTCTCTACTTCAAAACACTTCACGTATCCATAACACACCATGCATGATAGATGGCCAGACAAATTTTAAGAAATTCTCGTATTGGGGTCCGTGCCTCTGTTTAAAAAATTTGCCATTGTTTAAAACTCATTCTCGTATTGGGATCTTGCGTTGAAAAATATAACAACACTGTTACTGCATTGATGTCACTGCGAAGACGCTCTCCCTAGACACTAAAAACTAAATATTCCTACAACTTTCCGTATAAGATATAGTGAATTATCAAATTCTCATCATTCCCTGTTATAATGCATTAACCATTGACTTTCTCTTCGGGTTATTAGATTTCACTTTCTATTTGAGCTTATATTTCTTTATTTTAGATAATATAATTCTTTTATTTTATTTTAGATATTATAAATCGTTTTATTTATCGGCAAAAATTAATTCCGTTAATAATATTTGATGGCTGTCTGTAATTTTGTTGTTTCGCACATTTTCGCCGCTCTCCTGATCGCGTCAGCTTTTAAAGGTTTGTAATTAAGATTAAAAAATAGCATATCTGGCTAATTGCAATAGGATTTTTTGTAGAGAAAAATTATTATGGGATTATGAGACATATAATTAGTCTGTCATTTGCAAATTGAAACGAAAACTATTCTGTTAAAAGCATTCTGATAAACCAATATTTGTTTATCTGTGAAATAAAATTAATCGAAAAACATCAATTTTTCTAACAATGTTTCTTTATTTAAATTAGACTATATTTACACGTTCGTATATAATTAACTGCACTTATAAGTAGGGACGTTCAGCCCATTTCGGAAATGACGAAATTCCAAATAAACTACCAAATTTTTTGCTAAAATATGTAAATTCGAGTAAATATTGGTCCAACTAGCACTTTTTAGATCATCGAAAAAGGATTTAATCATGAAAAGTTACGCCCTGAAAACGACACCTACCCGGTGTTTTCAATAGCGAGACCGATACCGATACCGATGGCGCGACCGATACCGATACCGAAGAACCGATGCGTTTACAATCAAATACCGATACCGATACCGAGACCGATACCGATACCGATACCGAGACCGATACCGATACCGATACCGATACCGATGTGTTCACAATCAACTTTTTCACATTTTTGCACATTTTTTTCAAATTTTTTGTACTTATGTCTGAAAAAGTATTCTAGAATGTTTTAGAATGCTCTATAGTGTTTAAAAAACAAAATATGGCAATTTTTTATAACAAATTCTGGCATTTTTGGGTTTTCTCAGAAAATGCCTTACCGAGACCGATACCGATGTGCTTACAATCAACTTTTTCAGAATTTTGTGTGGTAAGTTATTCTAGAATGCTCTAGAATACCTTAAAAACCATTTTTTGCGCCGGATTAAGCGGATTTGAGCTGATTTTGAGTGGATTAAGCTATATTTTATTCATATTACGTTGATTTTATGAGATTTAGAAGCAGAATTATGATGGTTTTGATCTGGATTAAGATGGTTTTGAGCTGGATTGAGTGGCAATGGATTCATATTATGTGGATTTTATGACAAGTTAAGTGAGATTAAGTAGATCTGAGCTGGTTTTCAGTGGGATTAAGCGGATTTGAGCTGGTTTCGAGTGGGATTTAGCGGGTTTGGGCAGGTTTTCAGCGGGATTAAGCAGATTTGAGCTGTTTTTAAGCGAGGTTATGATGGATTTCAGCTGGTTTTCACAGTAATTAAGCGGATTTTTGCTGGTTTTGAGTGAGATTATGATAGATTTCAGCTGGTTTTCAAAGGAATTAAGCGGATTTTAGCTGGTTTTCAGCGGGATTAAGCAGATATGAGCTGTTTTTAAGCGAGGTTATGATGGATTTCAGCTGGTTTTCACAGTAATTAAGCGGATTTTTGCTGGTTTTGAGTGGGATTATGATAGATTTCAGCTGGTTTTCAAAGGAATTAAGCGGATTTTAGCTGGTTTTCAGCGGGATTAAGCAGATTTGAGCTGTTTTTAAGCGAGGTTATGATGGATTTCAGCTGGTTTTCACAGTAATTAAGCGGATTTTTGCTGGTTTTGAGTGGGATTATGATAGATTTCAGCTGGTTTTCAAAGGAATTAAGCGGATTTTAGCTGGTTTTCAGCGGGATTAAGCAGATTTGAGCTGTTTTTAAGCGAGGTTATGATGGATTTCAGCTGGTTTTCACAGTAATTAAGCGGATTTTTGCTGGTTTTGAGTGGGATTATGATAGATTTCAGCTGGTTTTCAAAGGAATTAAGCGGATTTTAGCTGGTTTTGAGTGGGATTAAGCGGATTTTATCTGGTTTTCAGCGGGATTAAGTGGATTTGAGCTGTTTTTAAGCGAGAATATGATCGATTTGAGCTGGTTTTGTGCTGGATTAAGCGGATTTGACCTGAGTTTGAGTAGAATTAAGTTTGAGTAAGCTGGATTTGATTCATATTAAGTAAATTTAATGAGCAGTTAAGTGGGAATATGTGGATTTGGGCTCAATTAAGGTGGATTTGAGCAGATTTTATGCCGGATTAAGATGGATTTTAGCCGGAATAAGGTGGATTTGAGCCGGATTAATTGGTTTTGAGCTGTTTTTAAGCGAGAATATAATGGGTCTGAGGTGGTTTTCACTGGAATTGATGGATTTGAGCTGTTTTCTAACGGGATTAAGTGGATTTGAGCTGGTTTTGTGAGGTTTTGAGCTGATTTTGTGTGGGATTAAGCGAATATAAGCTGGTTTGAGGAAAATCGAGGTTCCGAAATTTTGCCCATTTCACCTATATAAGGGTTTTTCGATGCGGGGAATCCGAATTTGAGGTCAGATTTTAGTTGGTCCCGACACGAAAATACGAAAAACCGGTATTTTCTTCAAAAAATGGGCTTTTTGGTCCAAAATGACTCAAAAATGGCAATTTTTGACGCGATATGAAGAAACTAATTGCAGATTCGGAATCAGCGCATCGAAATATCCCTAAAAACACATTTTGCATAATACTCCTCCACATTTTCAAAAAATCGATTTTTTTTTGGAAAACCATGTGGTCCCCCCATGGTCTGAAAATGGCAAAAAATCAAAATTTTTGAAATTTGTCGCAAATTGTGTTTTTAGGGGTATTTCGATGCGCTGATTCCGAATCTGCAATTAGTTTCTTCATATCGCGTCAAAAATTGCCATTTTTGATCTATTTTTGGCCAAAAATGGCCATTTTTTGAAGAAAATAGCGGTTTTCCATATTTTCGTGGCAGGACCAACAAAAATCTGACCTCAAATTCGGATTCCCCGCATCGAAAAACCCCTATATTGGTGAAATCGGCAAAGTTCTCTGACAAATTCTCACCTCTTTATGTGGTCAAATACCAAAATATCGGCTTTTTGGCCGAAAATATCAAAAATGACCAAATTCTTATAGCAAAAAGGCGACTTCGTAAATATAAAAGCAGCAACATTCTAAATGACCGATATTTACAATATAAATCATGAAACAATATATTTTTCCTGCTCAAAACACATAAAAAGACGTTTTTAAGATTTGGCGCGAATTCAAATTTTAAATAATGAAAATATAAAATTTTCTCGTTTCTGTAGCTCACGGGCTTTCAAATGAGCTATTACTCATAAAAAACGGCTGACAGGATCCTAAGATATAAAATCTCGAATTATGGTCAAATAATAGGGTAAATATGTGCGTTTTCTGCATTTAGGCAGAATGCCAAGAAAACGCCAAAAATGTGATAATTTGTTAAAATATAATGTCGTATTCGGATTCAGCACAAAAAATTACCCCTAGAAGCATATTTTGTGCGGCGACTTCTTCGATTTTGGCAAAAATCCCGAAAAATGACCATATTTGGGCATAATGCCAAAAAGCGCCAAAAATTCAAAGTTGGCGTCAAAACTGACCAAAAATCTGAATTCCCCGTGGCCGATAACCCTAATAGCAATCTTTGCCACTTTTCCACTACTTATTTCCTCTCAGTTTGGTAATTGCTGAAAATGGGCGAGACCGATACCGGTACCGATGAAATTGGCAAATTGAAAATCGAAATTCTCGACATTTTTTAAAAACTCGACGACTGCGATGTTATTTCATAAAATGGAGTCCAGGACATCTGCGACCATATGCAAAAAACCGTTTGGTCGGATCGCGTCAAAAAAATACCGGAGTACCGATGGCTTTAAAATGATTTCAAATGAATTTGAATTTTTGTGAAAAAAAATCAGCATTTTTTTCACATGCGCACTCTCGACATTTAATTGTCGAGATTCAGCAAAATGGTTTATTCTATAAGAACCGTAAGGGTCTCCCCTACAAGTTTTGTTTTGGTCGCACTATAGCCATATCTGGATGAATTTATAGAAAAATGCGATTTTTTGGCGAAGGTCAATTTTCATCGGTATCGGTCTCGGTATCGGTATCGGCATCGGTATCGGTATCGGTCGCGTTGGTTGTGAACACATCGGTATCGGTCTCGGTATCGGTCCCTATTGTAAACACATCGGTATCGGTATCGGTCTCGGTATCGGTATCGGTACCGCTATTGAAAACAGGCCTCTAACGTCCACCCCGTTTACTAAGAAAACGTGGGAAAAAGCGTGACTTCACTGTTTTTTTCGCCATTTCCGGTGATTTCCGCCCGAGATTTCGACGCCCCTAAAGTTTTCGGCCATGGAGAATTCAAATCCGAGCACCGTTTTTCAAAATTGAGCCAAAAAGAGCCTCTTTTGGAGCCATTTTTGAATTTTAAGTGCAATTTCGCTAAAATCGCCGCCATTTGACAACTAAAATCGTCTGTAGTTCCATAATTGCTTAGTGAAAGTTGATTTTTCAACACATTAGAGCATATTGAGCAAATTCCGAGCATATTTGGCGTAAGCCAATCTTAGACTGAGCCAAACTCAGACTGAGCCAAACTAAGACTGAGTCTGAGTTTGCGAGCCACCGCAGGTGGCGAGCCAATCCTGTGGTCGGGCGCGGAGCGCCCGACCTTCCCCTGGAATGTGAGTGAAGTTAGAACAGAAAAGGCATACTGATATAGAAAAGGCATACTGATATAGAAAGGCATACTGATATAGAAAAGGCATACTGATATAGACTCCCCGCGCGCTAGCGCGCGTTAGCGCGCTAGTATTGGAATATCTGAGTGGGTCTACTCTCTTGCGATGACTCATCGCTGGTGTCTATTTTGAGATAATACGTATTGGCATCCCGGAGCTAATAAATAATTAACCCCTTGATAAAATGGCTACACGTACCAATACTTTTTAATTGTCAATTTTCGTAGTAGCAGACCGGCATAAATCGTAGGCGAGAAGCCGGTGATCTATAACTTGATTCGTTTGGCGCCAAAACTCAATTGCTAACACCGGGCGATGCTAGCTATATTTGCATACCAGCAGCTTGTAATTGCAGAAAATTATGAGCTATACCAGGATATGAGAAAAGTTATGAAAAGTCCTTTTCTATACTAAAATAGGTCTTCAGATAGTAAAAACTTTCCTTTAAAAATGATGGGTAGATCCAAATTAAAAGTGCAACTAATAAATAATAATGCCATTATCATTTTTTACTTACTTACCGTCAAGAATAAAGTATTCGCAAATAATGGAATAACATCCAAGAATATGTCCATAGATATAGTAAATTTTACGACGTCGTTTTTCTATAATACTGAAATAAGATTACAGCATTTAATTTCAGCATAAATCATAACTCATCTGATATATCAGATGAGTTATGATGTATCTATATATAATCCGATTCAAAAGTTCGACCACAAAATGGCCCACAGCCACAAAATTATCAAGGGAAGACTTTATCAGACAGGGTGTGAGTAAAATGTATATTTAAAACCGCACCAAACACCGGGAATGGGTCAAAATGCCCCCGGTCAAAATGCCCCCCGGTCAAAATGCCCCCATTTTCAGAAAATCATATAAAAAATGGGCAAAAAGCATGAAAATGTTCATTTTTTCGCTGAATTCGTATTTCACATTAAATCGGATTAGGCTTAAGCTCCCGAACAACCCTTACGTTAGGCTAAACAACCCTTATAAGGCGCCAAACAAGCCATTAGGCTTGCGGCCCCGCCGTGCACGCACAATCGGACTAAGTCTTAGGCTTGGGGCTTAGGCTGCTGTGCAGGCTTAGGCTAAACAACCCAACAAATACGAATTCAGCGAAAAAAATGAACATTTTCATGCTTTTTGGCCATTTTTTATATGATTTCCTGAAAATGGGGCCATTTTGACCGGGGGGGATTTTGACCGGGGGGCATTTTGTCCTAGACTCCCAAACACCACAAGAAAGTATATTAAAAATCATACCAGTTTTTCGCTATTATTCCATTTCATTGCAAACATTAAATAACAACTTCCTAACACGTTCAAACCACATATGCCAAATTTTGCATATACTAGCATCAAGAGGTGATACTTGAGTAATACGCACGGTATAAATTGACAATTTTTCGCTAAACTAAGTGATTAGTTTATTGACAGAGTTCGACAAAAGTATAAATATATATGTAAATTTTTGGAAAACGGCTACACGTCAGTAAAAGTATATAGGAATTTCTATAAATTAGTTTCTATCCAATAAAGAAA
>JAKKPZ010000798.1:0-16408 GCA_022814885.1 Ditylenchus destructor | reverse complement strand
ATCTTTGCGATATCAGCGCAATGTCTCTCAAAGCGTCTATGGCTGCTCTGTCAAAGACGACAAGGGAACCAAACTCGAACAACTGTATCAAGCATGTTCTGGATGCAATTGTGAATCTTCTGAGTAAGTTTCAAAGTATTTTTTGCATACAAATGCCGTAGTGTATGAAGAATTTATATTTTCGAACTAATGCCCCATAACTGGAAGTCATTGTTTTATATCCGTTGATGTCCTCAGGATGTGTGATAAACTAGGGTAAACTAAATCCAGGAATATTTTTACGCAGTAAAGGTAGAAATTCACATACCTAAGCATAACTGTTATATAATCCTCCTAATCAGCTCTTTGTTACATGTATGCCAGAATCAGAGTCAGCATATCACGTCACATAATAAAATGGTCGTATCATTTATCAGTATCAATTTCAGATGAACAAACATCTCGCGATCTTCCGGTTCAAGTCAAAGTCACAATCCTTACCGTTATGGCGGATTCCATGCCTCATTACGCATCGACTGCTCAGGGTGATTTGATGAAGGTAATTTAGTTCTAACTTTATTTAAACTATTTTTGGTGCATTTTCAGATTTGCCAAATGCTCTTTTTATACGTCAACCAGAGCGGAAGTGTTGCAATTCATTCGATCAAAGCAATCGGGATATTAGCCAAAGTCGCAGACTCTGATCTCTATGGCGAAATTGTGAACAAACTGCTGATCGGGCTACAATCGCAATCTCCATCAACTGTCAGCGCCTTCGGAAAAGCATGCAGTGAGATTACACGCGTAACATCAGCCAGATTTGTGGAATTCATACCTCAGGTAATGCTTCAAGGTTATGATCATTTTTCAATTTATCGCAGCACTATTCAGTTCATACCAAAGTTGGTTAGCCTCACAACGTCCGATGAGGAATCCATTTTATCTGCATCGCTACAGGTTTGCTTTTTCGTCTAACTTAATTTTAGACCAGTAGAGGTGGCGGCGCTGGCGCCTTTGTTAGTTGGAAGAACGGATTTGCTAAGTTTTGTCCTAAATCAGTATGCCACATCAAAAAGCCACTTTTTTGGGATCTGCGTTAAAATTTTTACTGATTCCTACTCAGCATGTCCAGGGGAGCATTTGAGCTATCATGCGTCCAAAACGGAGCGGAACAGAGAAAGTTGCAAAAAAGCGTCACGGAGAAATCAATTACCTTACTACAACCGGGTCCAATCAAATTTGCCACCCCCCTTGTTTACGGTTACGTAATCATTACGTAATCATGTAAACAGAGCGGCGATTGCCTCTCTCGCGGCGTGTTTACGCCAAAAAAGAAAGGAACTTCCTTTCTGGGTGGCAAATTTGATTGGACCCGGTTGTATATAGGATTCTATAACAAAAATAAGACTTTCAGCTATTCGAGGCATTCATTTCACACTGCCCCAGCGCTTCTCTTGCATTCACTGGCGACATCAAAGAAATATGTATCAAGCTGATGGAATTTAGCGGGAATACAGACGACGATGAAATGGAAGTCGATTGCAAGTTGTTTTATAAATATATTAACATATCGTCTTACAGATACTGATTCTGGTCCTACAGAACATTGATTGTTGCGATATTTCTCTCACTTAATGTGTGCTTTTGATCCTTTTAAATTACCATTTATGCTTAATCTCTGATTTTAAGTGGGATTCATAAAATTCAACTAAAATTTGTCTTTCTAAGTATTGGAATTACCTTTATGGAAAAATTCCATTGTATGCCTTTGAAAGCTATCGACTGTTATACTAAAACACTTTTCAAACATTATGAACCGTAAAAAGCGGTCGGGACTGATTAAAACAGGGCTGCATGCCAAAAATTAGAAATTATCACTTTGCGGAGCATCACAACATTTTGCCTTTGAAACTCACTTCTTCAATAATTAAAAATTGTAATTTGGAAAAATTATGCCGAAATTCGTTTTTGTTTTGGCGAAATATGACTAATATGAAATAAACGTATGTACAATAACGCGGATTATAATCATTTCATTTTATGGTGGTGTAAAAATTTCGAAGAATTTGAAGGTGTATATTGATAATCATGAAAAAATTTGAAGATTTGAACTTAAAATAGCTTCGATATATGTGGTTTCTATTCATAACTGAGTTATTCCACATGTATGGTTTTCAGGTTGCGATGAAGATTCCGACATATCCTCCGACAATGACGACGACAGTTGGAAAGTGAGAATGTACGCGCTCAAATGTGTCATCGCAATAATACAGAACTACAGCAATCTTCTCCACGCAAATTGCGAAGAATTTGGACCGTTGCTGCTTCGTCGATTCAGAGAACGTGAGGAAAATGTGCGAATGTACATCTATCAGGCCTACACTGCACTACTTAAGAAAGCCTTTTCGCTGCTATCGGAGAGATCAGAAAACGATGTACGTTTAAATTCAGAACTTATTTTGAAAGTGGAAACAATTTTGAATGCTTGTGACGAGCCAAAAACTTGAAATACAACATTTTATTGTAAGCAATTTTAGTCTTAGCATATTTGTTCCTACAAATGCATTATTCCTATTTCTAGGCTATTGAAAGCAACTACTTCGACAAGCTTCAGAAAAGCATCGCTGAAACCCTAAGCGACGAAGCGCGGATTTCTTTTAAAGCTCTGAAAGATCAAAGCGCCTCCGTCATGGAAACGATGCAAACGCTTTTACGAAAACAGAACCAGAAGGACTCCCACAATTGCCTACAGCTTCTATCATATTACATAAGGTACTTTTTCTTTGTTGTAATTACTATAATTATTAACATTGACGTTTAAGAGTCGTTCCCGATTCCTGCAGTTCCATTTACGGTACGCTGATAGGCTCCTGCCGTTCAACCGTCGACAATCCTCAAATAGAAGCTAATGTAAAAGCGGATGCAGTGAATCTCACTGGACTTCTACTTATTACTCACAGTGCTCAGGTAATTTTTATTGTTATAGAATCTATAACGATTTATAAATTGTTTATATAAATTATTTTCCTATTGTTATTTCTTAATACCCATTTATAACGGTAATTAATTCTTATATTAATAATATATCAGTGCAAAATTATTCGTAACAATAACAATTATATTGGTAATAACGATCTCAAAATAAGTTCGTTCTGTGAATAACCGTTTCCTATTAACTCACATCTACTCTTATTAGATTTTGTTTTAGACCATTTCGGTTCATCTGAAGGATTTAGTCCCCTTCATATTACGCGCAGTGGAGGATCCGATTTATAAAATTGCGTTAGCGGGACTCTACGCAGCTCGATGCTTGATTTGTGCGCTCTCCACAGTGACTGAACTACCAGAATTTAACCCTTTGCTGGCAAATGTATCGGAAGTTATCATTGCGAAATTGCAAATTACCAATATGGATTTGGTATGAATACATTTTAGCGAATTATATGTTAATAACAAATCGTTACTAAAAAACCAGTACCGAAACTAAAAAGTTCCGAAAAGTTGTATTAGACGTTCGAAAATCTGATTCGGTTATCCTGAAATCCAAATTCTGATTCCACTAAATCATTGCTTATAAAACCAAAGATATTTCGATTTCTGTCTCAGGAACATGTTATCATTAAATTTTATTTTCAATTTTGTTTTTATTTACCATTACAGAAATTTCAGGAAGTTAAAGAGAAGTCGATCGAAGTTGCTGCTGTCCTTATGTCGAAATTTGGGGACAAAACAGAGATAAAGGTGATTGTTTTATACTGTATCTCTACATTGCGTACTGTGTTTAGTCGAACGAAATTTTGGGCGCACTAGTTAGTCACCTGCAAAATGAGATGATAGCTTGCACAGCTATGAAGGCCTTAAACGCAATCATACCCGTTTGCACATGTGCTCCATGCGCCAATGGTACTGGTGAAATAGTGGATACACTCCACCTAACTGATTCGTTCAACACCCTTGTTACATATGTTCGTAAAAATCAGCGCCAACTTGTGGTAAGTACATTTTCCATGGGTTTGCCTGTAAAAATCTTCTGAAAAATTTTTTAGCAATGTTTGTACCGAGTTTATTCACAGTTATTATAAATCTGTACTCATCATTTGTTTAGTAGGATCAATTTATATGCGAATATAGTGAAAACATATTGTTAAACAATTAATATTTAAAAATAAGCAGTCAATAATTATTTAATTTGATCAAATTAATGACGTAACGGATTTTCAGATATCGTCACTGTCTTTGCTTAACACATTGCTCTCGAACTTCAAAAATGGAGAAATGGAAAGTGTCGAATTTGGGGAACTTCTCACTCAACTTCCAACTTTGATGCTCAGTCATGATGCGCAGATTGCTCTGCTCGCCATTTCACTCGCCAAAAGTTAGGTTTAAGCTTATGAACCATATTTGTTACCGTTAACATTTCGTGAACATTTATTATTCCAGAAATCGTGGCTGGTTATCCTCAGCAGGCTCAGTCATCAATCTCGTCGTTAATCGATACGTCCGTGTCCCTGGCGAAAAATCCCATGCTTCATCACTCCGCCCTCGATGTCCTTCTTCAATTGTTCGAAGCAATTGTAAAATCAGCCCTTCCGAAAGTGCCGAAATTTGAGGTATTTTATGTGTTGAACTTGAAATATGCGTCGGTTACTTGACTTGCTTAGAGTTAAATTGATTCCGGCAAGAAAGTATGACACAACGGCGTGACAAAAATCGCCCGAAAGGCAGCTTACTGGAAGAAAAAGCGCTCAATTTGATACCTTTACCGCGTGACGTCAATCCTTTTGGCGTAATTTGTCAGAGCAGCCTATCATATATGTCTATTATTTTACTAAGAACTTTAAATAAGCGCAGAAGTCGAAATAGTGCTTTCAGCGTTTAAATTACTGAATTTAAGGCATTTGTGAGTCTGCTATCTTCCGCTGCAACTGAAACTGCCGACACGGTGTCCCTGCAAGTATACGTGACGTTGGCCAAATGCATTGCAACTTCTGCCCTGGCATTCGGTGCCGCGACCAAGGTCACCCAGCTTCTTAGCAAATTGAACTCATCGATTAAATCCGAAAAAGAAGACACCAGAAAACGGATTTTAAACATTCTGGTTTTGGGCGAAATTTATCGTGCCAAACCTCCACTTCGCATTTCACCTCGGGCTTCGATCAAGTGGGTTTTTGATATCCAAACGCAATTTGTCTAGTTATCGAAGATAATTTAGCCCGGAGTTGCTAATTCTGCACCTTTTCGAAGCGCAATCGGAAGAGTTGAAGTCGGCAGCTAGCCATGCACTTGGATCTTTGGCACTCGGCCAGCCACAAAAGTACTTGGCAGTGATCCTCGATTCGATCTCGAACAAGTCCCACAAGCACCTGTACCTTCGTGCGTTGAAAGAGGTATGCTTATTTTTATCTAAAAATAAGTTGTCTAAGAAATTTACCATAGGAAATTTTTATTTTTGGTTTTTAAGTAGGTTCTTTGGTTGGTAGCACTTATAATTGCCTACTTAAGTACTTATAGCAGAAAAGGGGAAAGGGGTGAAAGTTGATCGTTACTTTTTAATCAGTTCTGGGCGAAAAATGCTGTCTGGGCGAAAAGTTTTTTGAGATGTTTTCCCCTTTTTGGTTTTTTGTTGATTGTTAATGCCCCTTTTAAATTTTATGTGTTTTCGAAATACTATAGTACTACAGAAATTTTTAATAGTGTAATAAGTCTTGTCACTCACATTTTTATATTTTGATTCAAAACGTAAAAAATGGTTATTATTGTTATGAGAAATAAGCAACATATCTAACACTAGGGCCACGCAAGCATAGATTCTGGACTGGGTTTTGTATTTTTATTTTCCCTAGCCTATGTTTTACCACAGCGCTGTAGTCTCTACAGAATGGGTTGCGTTGTGAAGCAGACATGAAACACGTCTTTTCGACAGAGACAAAAGCATACACAAACCCATTCTCATGTCTGCGCTGTAATGCTCTTTGCAGTGAAGACAAATTCGTTTTATTTTATTTGGGTTTAAACAAAGAATCTAGAACAAAGAACATAAAATCAAATCGATTTGATCAGACTGGATTTACGAAATGGGTTGCACGCTGGGTTTTGTAGAGAGCACTGAAACACACAAAACAAAGAAGAGACTGTGATTAAACTATAGACTGGGAAGAGATAATACAAAAAAACCAGCATAAACTGCCGAACAAGCATCCTGAGAATTCTTAGATTTCCAACTTACATGAATTGGTTTTAATTGTTTGCTTCAGATAATCGACAACGCTAATGAACTGAAAGAAGCGCAACGCGATGCCTTCAACTCCGAAGTCAAACGTATTTGGGATTCCTTGCTTCAAAGGATCAAGTCTGGTGAAGAAGGAGCCTCCAATGACAGTGCCGAATGCTTGGGAAAGCTGATCATATGGGATCCAAAGCAATTTTTGACCGATCTCCAGGTAGACTTTTGTTTTGTCGAAGCGGTGGAAAATACATAAACACTAATTTTAGAAAGTGACTGAAAATCCCTAGACTTTTTTTTTGTCAAATCCAAAAACACACATGTTAGACTAATCAATATTGTTTCTGTAGTGCTACGTATTTTTCTTTTGCTCCAATCATTAACTAATAAAATAAATTTCACCTATGTAGGAAAGTATGTCCGATGGTGACGGAACTAGAAAGCATGCATTACTCGCCTTAAGGACATACATCGTGAGCAAAAGCACTGTTGTGAACGACGTGCTCAAGCATTCCTTTGCAAAATTTATGGAAGCATGTCGGGACGAAGACCTCGAGGTTCGAAGGTCCGCGATAATGACATTGAATGCCGCGCTACACAATAAGATAGATCTGGTTAGTTTTTAACCGGTGAATTGTTTGTAAAAGTGCAATTATTGTCCAGTTTAAAAGTAACTCTGCTAACGTAGACAGCTACCTAAGGAGATCACTCACAAGGAAAACTCACCTGGGGAAACGTGATGGATAGGAATGTAGCCGGCATTCGAACGGTACCAGACTTTTTCCCCATGCACCTTGAAAAAAAAAGTTCACAAATACCTGAAAATGACTATTTTTGGCTAAAAATGGTAGTTTTTGGCCGAAAAATGCCGTTTTTTGAGGCGATCGGAAAAAATTAATTGCAGATTCGTGATGAGCGCATCGAGTTACCCCTAAAAACGTTCAATGCGAAAAAGTTTTTCACATTTTCAAAAAATCGGTTTTTTCGAGCACCATGTGGTCCCCCCTTTGCTCCAAAAATGGAGATTTTTCAAGATTTTCAGAATTTTTCTGGGAAATGTGTTTTTAGGGGTAATTCGATGCGCTGATCACGAATCTGCAATTAGTTTTTTCCGATCGCCTCAAAAAACGCCTTTTTGACCAAAAACAGCCGTTTTTAGCCAAAAATGGCCAGTTTTGACTTTCAGGTATTTGTGAACTTTTTTTCAAGGTGCATGGGGAAAAAGTCTGGTACCGTTCGAATGCCCACAGCCTGGGCTACATTCCTATCCATCACGTTTCCCCAGGTGAGCGTTGCCCCAGGTGAGTTTTCCTTGTCAGTCAAAATTGCGTGAGTCTTGGAAATTTAACAAACTCTGATATTTAGCCAATGACACAAACTTAGTTGAGAATCCGATTTAGGTGCGCAATTTGCTCAACTCTCTGACACCTGTACTGTACAACGAAACCCGAGTCAAGCCTGAGTTAATCCGAGAAATTGAAGTAAACTCCGTTATATCGTGTGTGCATAGCATAATTTTCCCCTTTCAGATGGGTCCTTTTAAGCACATAATCGACGATGGACTGGACCTCCGAAAATCTGCGTTCGAATGGTTAGTCTATTAGTTACTTTATGCGGTGAAATGGGGTTATTGCAGGATATGTTCTATGTCTTCTTTAATGCATGACTTTTTTATGAATATTTAGTATGCTCACTCTCGGCGAGCGGTGTCTCGAAGTATTGGATTCTAACGAGTACATGAAGAATCTCCAAACAGGAATGGACGACCACCGAGATGTTAAAGTGCTCGTGTTCCTGACGCTTATCAAATTGTCGCAGAGCCACCCTGTCATAATTGCCAGTCATATGGACGAGCTGTGTGAACACATCAAGGTAAATTTTGAATAGCTCAAGGCTCTAGGATCATCCAATTTCGTTGGGAAATACGAGATATTATCAAAACCTGTAAAAGAGAATATGAAAATAGTAGCATGATTCAAATTCGCTAAAAAATTCTTTATCACACACTCTTTAGTTTACACGTCTCTTTTCATTCAACTTTCGTTGAGTGAAACGCAGTTATATTTGGTTACGTTACAGACCTAGTAGGTATAATTTTGCATATTAATTGGTATTTTAGACAACACTTACGGCGGGAGTAAAAACGAAGAAAGAAGTTTCCGGAGGACAAGAAAGCGACAAACTGGAAGAATTGAAGACGCTAGCCCTGCGCGTAATACTCAACTTCAAAGTAATTTAACTAAACACTATTAATCTGAAGAGAGATTTAATATTTTAGAAAATCGCAACTGCCGATCGAAATGCAGGTTTCAAAGAATTGACCGAAATAATCGCCAAAGATCCACAACTGAGCAACACACTGACATCTTTCGAAAGCTCGGGTGAATGGTAAACAACCAGAAAAGTCAATCCTTGTTTATTGTTAACATATTTTAATTTTTTGACCTTTTATGTCAGTAATCGTTGAAATTTATCATGAAATAAAAAACTAGCAGCATAATTTCAATTAATTATAGACTCTTAGAGGAAATTGAGAATAGACAGTATACTGTATCAAAAGATATACCGAGTAACTCCTTCTGAAATAGTCGTCCATGAGTATTAACAAATTAGGATAATGTCGAAGCCAACATTAACAAGAATTACTAGGACATGCAAATAGATATCTTGCAAATAAACGAGGAGAACTTTTCATGTTTATATTTTAACTCAAATACAATACCAAAGATGGTATAAAATGGCAATCTTGATGGTGATTGACACGAAATGATCGTATCAAGGACGGAATTTGGTTTTGTTACACGTAACATACTCATTTACAAATATAAGAACTGTAATCATGTGCTTACAATACAATTTTGTTCTGGAGGAGTTTTCTTCTTTTTTAGTTCGACTCGACAGTCCAGATTTTTTTGTGCAGGCTAGTTTAAAATGTGTATGATCAAAATATGGGAAGCGAGTTGAAAATATTACGAAAACAGTGAAGCTTGGAAACTGAGACTCGGTGAAGCTCCGAAATGGAAACCAAATAAAAATTCATCATGTTTGCTATGGAAAATGACCCATTAACCGTTTTTGGAAAAGTTTTTTTGAGCCAATCTAAGTAATAATGGTTTTCGCTAGAAATGTGGAGCGTGCAGTGGGATCAAACTTTTATCATAACACCCCTGAGGTGTGACGTCTTTTGAGTCACTAAAAGTTAATTTGGAAGGTTTGCAAAACAGAATTGACCTGTAGTGTCAACAGTCTAAACCGTCAGTGCCTCCATTCCAATTTTGCCCGAAAATCGCAGAAAAACTTAAAAATGGGAAAGGAAATTTTTTTTGTACGACCAGAAATTGTTTTACCAAAATGAATAAAACGAATTTGAGAATGGAATCATATTTTGCAGTCTCGCCGACGGCAGCAAAAACACTTGCCGATTTCTCCTGTCTCTCGTTTTGTATCTTTCACTCTACGCACTCTTACACTATGGACTCATGGGTGACCAGGCCTAAAAGAATAAGGCTCATGTATACCTACATGGTAGTATATCTCGGCTGCTTGAATAGACATTTCACAGTCAATGTGTCCCGTCAACCGCTGCCATATTGATCATCTTATACCTCGAATGCGTGCTATTCTTATATATTGATATTCTAGAATTGATATTCCAATAGAATGTCCACGTAGTAGTCTGGCCAACAATCCATTTTGATTTTAACTCATTGAGCAAACTGATGTTTTTCGTTATTTGCTACTACTTCCCGCACTCAATTAATACCTATTTTAATTAAAGTCAATGAGAGCAGTCATGTCTCACGCTATATTCTGCATTAAAATCATCGTATATTTATTCGTTGCCGGCTTTAGACAGGATGGTAATTTGAACGACTTCGCCAGCAAAGATCAGTCCGTCGAACAAATAACTCCTTCTTTACAGGTATAAAATCATATAATACCTGTATGTAAAGTTAGGCAATGTTGGAATTTGTGTCAAATGGAACCATCTCTCAACACACCTTTTGAAGCAATTCTATTTAATTACAATTGGTGTTATATAAATTGTCTTTGTATCCGTTGCAAAAATTGATATTCCGGAAAGCAGATTATTCGATTATTATCATAAATCGTGTTATAAGGCAAAACGAGCCACTTTTTCGAACTCAGCCCATTATTTATCCCTAAAAAGGTGATTTTCAGAAAATCTTTAGTTGGAAATGTTTCTTTCTTTCATATAAATACTCAAAGTCCCAGGTATCGAAGGACACCAACTTGCTGTATAATGATGTCAAAACATGCGAGAAACTTTCCAGAAAGTGGCTAGCAAAAATTAGCTATTTTAAATGTTAGTGTGAACTTAATATTTTTGTTGACTTTTCATAAAAAAGTTCGGCTTTTTTTCAAAACACGAAGCGCGGATAAATTTCTTATATTTAGTCGAAAAATGTCTCAACCAATGACTATTTGGGAGAAGTACGCCGGTTATCCGAGGATCACGAACATCTGGTGCTGGTTTTTGCAAAAGAAGCCTCAGTGTTCAGTGGTCTTTATCGGCCGGTAAAAAAGAAAATCGTATTTCGAGCATACAACCCGGAACATGCCAAAAACTTGATAACTTTGATAAATGCGCAAATGAAAAAGAATGGAAAATCTGAAAAGATTGAGGCTGAAAGCGGGTCGCCATATATGGTCATCATGCACAAGAAAAAGTTTGCAAAAGTATCGCAGGTTGTGGATGCAGAAGACTTAAACAGCCAGGTAGACGATTACCTTCGCACAAACGGTTTCGATGTTCCGATTCGGGAAGAAAATGATGATAAAAGTTTGAAAACGAAACATCTTCCAGCTCTGAAGAACACAGGTGAACCGAAGGTGGCTTTGAAACCAAGCTTCGGCACGACACAACCCGCAATTGCTGGAAAAGAGTTATTGATAAGGATGAGTAAGACTAACGGAAAGAGTCCCGAGAGGGCCATAGTTGCTCGTAGGAAAAATGTGGGATTACATAATAAGGAACGAGCAGACAAAGAAATAGGTCCCAGCCCTCTACGAGTATCCATCGAGGCAGATTGATGATAATTGAGCTATCTGATTTTACACAATGTTAGGATGTATCGAAATATTTGCAGTTTAAATTTTTTATTGTTTATTGAATAGCTTTCGAACGTACAAAATGTTGAATTGCTCACTCAGGTGGCACCAACTTAACTAGTCATGCTTGCGCCTCCGGCACCTGGTGCCTGGCAATTTACAAGGAACACTCACCTGGTGAAGCGCTCACCTGGGGAGACGTGATGGATAGGAATTTACTCCACCTTGTGGGCATTCGAACGGTGCCAATCTTTTTGGCCTATACATTACGAAAAAAAGTTAGCATGATACGGAAAATTGGAATTTTACAAGGAAAATGCGAGAAAATCCGACTTCAGAGGCCGTTTTCGGGCGTTTTTGTCTATGAAAGTGGCAAAAATAACGTCATATTCGTGTTCCCGTAATTTTCTGGGTAAGATAGCGCCTTTTTCAGAATCTTTGAGAAAAAATTATTTCAGGTTTTTTTTTGCTACCGGGTGAAAAACATGAAAAAATTGACGAAAATGGATCAAAATCGGAAATGATCGATACGATTGAGCGAATAGTATAACAGTATACTGTACTATAGGAAAAGAAAAATTTTATTAGAAAAAATTGTGTTAGTAGCATAACCGAGGATTTATTTAGGAATTCATTATATGCAACAAAAAAGTGAGTGCAAAAATGAGCCCTTGTAGGCAGAGTCTAATTATCCAACTAAAATTAATAAGAGTGAGTAGTGAGATAAATCGTTAAATACTACGTGGAAGCATTTCTTAGTGTCTGTGTGCGTGCCTAGACAAATTGTTCCGGACGATTCCGACTGTATCTCGGAATGTGTGAGGTGCCATTCGATCGGCAACTCCTGCTACAGTTCTCGGTTTGGACGATTTTGCTGCCCGTCGACGCACCTCACCGAGCAGAATCGATTGGCTCTACTACAGCGGAAGTTATGAGTCATCAAAACCCAGAATTTTGGCACGACCTAACTTTTGGGGGCTAAAGGCCCGACATAGGCACAACACACCTTGCTACCGAACAATCTTACATCGAGGTTATGCAGGGGTGCCATCGACTCGGCTCCAAAAATAAGGACATTTGCCCCAAAAACTAAGATTTCGGGGTCAAAAATAAGGACATTTTTATAATTTTTCAAACCATAGGGTCCCCCCTATGGTTTTTTGACAAAAATTTTTTCCAAGTGTATTCTTAGGGGTGCATTTTTTCAAATTTTTAAAACGCGCCGAAACTATAATGTCAATATTTTATTCTGCATGAATGAAAAAATAGCGCCGCAGGCGAAAATTTTTCAATTTTAGGCGATATTCATAAAAATTTGCACTATTTTTAAATACTTGGAGAAAAAATGGCATCCAAATAGCGCCGCAGGCGAAAATTTTTAGGAAAAGTTGCTTTTATTTCAAAAATTCCCATTTGAAATTGGATATTGCGTGAAATAAGGACAAAATAAGAACATTGGCCAAAAATAAGGACAAATCTTAGAAATAAGGACATTTTATTTTTCTAAGATTTGGACCCTCAAAATAAGGACAAATCTTAGAAATAAGGACATATGAAAACCCTGATTTAAACATTAACCCTATTTGACCAATTATGTGATCCAGTTTAGAGTCGAGATTTTTAATCCTTTATAGGCAGGGATGTTATAGACTCGGCTCCAAAAATAAGGACATTTGCCCCAAAAACTAAGATTTCGGGGTCAAAAATAAGGACATTTTTATAATTTTTTCAAACCATAGGGTCCCCCCTATGGTTTTTTAGCAAAAATTTTTTCCAAGTGCATTCTTAGGGGTGCTTTTTTTAAATTTTTAAAATTCGCGCCGAAACTATAATGTCAATATTTTATTCTGCATGAATGAAAAAATAGCGCCGCAGGCGAAAATTTTTCAATTTTAGGCGATATTCATAAAAATTTGCACTATTTTTAAATACTTGGAGAAAAAATGGCATCCAAATAGCGCCGAGGCGAAAATTTTTAGGAAAAGTTGCTTTTATTTCAAAAATTCCCATTTGAAATTGGATATTACGTAAAATAAGGACAAAATAAGGACATTGGCCGAAAATAAGGACAAATCTTAGAAATAAGGACAAATGGCACCCCTGAGGTTATGTGACTGGCACTGAGATGGCATCCTTCTAACTGAGTCCCGCAGGGAATCACAGAGCGCTTGTATAAAATAATTTCAAAGGAATAATGTCAGTCGAAGAAAAATAAATTTTATGGAGACGCACAAGCACATAAAAAAGTTGAAACCTGTTGAATCAATGCAAATTTTCATGGAGAATTGTATACACTTCTCCGTTCATGAATATACGGATATAGGGAAAGTATTCGTTTACATAACATGATAAAGAAACCATTTATAACAGTTTTCCCAAATACCCATTTTCCACTATCTCACAGAATGTCAATGAAATCGTAACATTTCAGTTTATTACAATACAGAACAAAAAGTAACAGTGCCAAATGCGGATAAATTATTCTTCATTCATAGCTTGCAATTCTTTCTTCAGCTCCTCCAACTCAGCATCTGTTTCTTCGTCTTCGCTCCCGGGCTTTATCTCATTGATTCGACGTTGCGTCTGTTTTTCAGCGTCTGTTTCTTCGTGTTCGCTCTCGGGTTTTTGCTCATTCATTCGACGGTGCCGCTCAAAAATAGCGGTTGTTACATTTGTAACAGCAAAAATGTCCGTTTCTGGCGCACAGTCACCCGCGCCAGCAGCATTGTTTTTGCGCTCATCTATCTCACAGTTTACCACGGCCTTGCTCTCGAAACAGAAGTCGATGAAACTAAAATTGCAGCAGTGAATCAGAAATCCCAAAAATATTTCTAGGCAAACCTCTTCCAACTCGACTGGCTTGACATGTTATAGTGATTGCCGACAATGATCAGCAGCTCTTCTGCACGCATAATCGTAGTGTTGAAGCGCTGGAAATATTTGTAATTACCAATAAAATTATATGTTTTGAAATTAATAAAATAATTTTGGTCAGTTAGACATTGGTTGAATACTACAGCAAAGTTGTTTGACTGAACAATTCCGAAGAAGGTGACTTTAGAGAAGTACACATCATTGGACAACCATTTTTTCTTCTCCAAATAAAATCGACTCTCGATATAAGTAGCTCACTTCCATTTCTATACACAAACTTGGAATAGCGAAATAAACCAATCCTATATTTTGTTACATTTGCTTTGAGTCAGAAATCGAAAAGAATTACCCCTCCCCTTAAAGGCTTTATTGATAATTCATCTTTGTTGTTTGTTTGTTGCAATTGTGTATCATTTTCACGTCAGATTGACATCAATTGTAGTCGCATTTCAATGCATAAACGTTATTATTATTATATTTACGGTTGGCCCAAATTAATTATAACCCTTTATTGCCGGAGACATAGACAAAAGGCAGAATGTCTGCATTACCATTAGCTTTCCTTTTGGTGAGCTGTCTTTATCAAAATCACATTGTTTATTTCTCTTTTCTATGTGATATATTTACAGACACACTCTTTGTATGAATAATGAACACTCATTTCGTTTCTTTCTTTTTGTGAAGTCTTTAGCAAATAAAAGCGTATCCGATCGGATACACTGGGAAATGAAGGGATAATGTGCGATGGGCAAAATATCGAAACAGAATGTAGCGGCATAATGTATAGGAGAAGAAAATATAACATAAATGTCACTCTACAGCAATCCCATTTTATTGACCATTTCTCCGGTCCAGCTATTTCGAAAAGTGGTGGTTTATATTGAGTGTGGAATATATTACAATTCATTAGGTCTTATCGTAAACTGAGAATTACGAAGAGAGAAAACATAGCTAGTAATTACACGGTACTTAAAGTTAAATAAATTAGAAATACGCTACCTTATCGTCGTTCAAGAAGCCAAGCATGTTGTTGCGGACCGTTGAAACAATTATCACACGACGTTCTGATCCTTGGAAACGCTCAACCGAATCGATCGTCATTTGAGGAAATTTGGAAAGCTTGTGTCGCAGCAATCGGACCTAAACACTGGCATAATACCTTATATAGTATTATGTTATTATATACTACTATATTATCTTACTATAGTAAGAAGCATGAACTGTTTTCGAAAAACGAAAACTCATAGCTGAGACTTTAAATTTATTAAAGCCATTTTAAATTTTAAATTAAAAATTTTTGGAGAACCCAACAAATGTACCTGGTAAGAATACGGACTGATTACACCAATTTCGGCCGGCTTCACTAATCCAGCGTCCACCAACTGGTGTACGTAATCCGCGACTATGTCAACTTCGGCAAGATTGCTATACGAGGTACCGCCTTGTTCTCGGTTCTCTTTGTCCCTCATATCATGCCACAAAATAGGGAATCCCTAAATTAGTAGCGATAATGTGTGATGTCACGTTAAAATTAAATGTTTAAACGAAGTTTATTAAATAGCTTCCAGAATACATTTCGTGTGAGAACTAGTAACTAAAAGAAACGGGATTTTCGATGTATTCATTCCTAAAACTCAGATTTTGAGACACGGGACGGACTGGAAATATCCACACCAGACAATATAATTTTGCGACATTGGAATTCCATTGCTATTCTTCCATATAACAGCGTCAAGCACCAAATGAGTTAAATCACACCAACCTTTTTGGGCAAGGCGGCCCAATCACATAAGCTATGTTTTTGATCAGAAGACAATCCGGAACGCACTCGACCGGAGTAAAACAGCTCGGATGGCACCTTCAGAATTGACGGATGAGATCGATAATTCTCCTCCAGCATGCAGCCAAATCGTCTTTAAACGTATGTTACAACAAATGCTTCGAGAAACATTAAACGTTACCTGTCGTCTGTATAGAGCTCCATTTTACTAAATCGTTCCATCAATGAGTAAGCTAAATTGGACAATGAATGTTCCAAACTACAAACAAATTTTATTACTTATGTTTTTAGAATTCAAATATTCTACAGTTTCCACAGGCCCAAGTTGTCTAGGATCGCCTGCGAGCACAACTCTTGTATTCGATGAAGCGAGTCCCGCGAGTGGAATCAGAGTTTCAAGCTCATCCGCTTGACCGGCCTCGTCGATGAATATATGCCTAAAATTTAATTACACGTCAATTATTAAGCAAATGAGTATA
>JAKKPZ010000797.1:0-16472 GCA_022814885.1 Ditylenchus destructor | reverse complement strand
TGTGTGTGTATGCGTGTGTGTGTGCGTGTGTGTGTGTATACATTAATCAATATGTACATTAATCAATCATGTACATTCATCAATGTGAATCATGTGAATGATCTCACCAACAATGTCATATGTCATTCACACAATTTGTGCTTCAAACGAGTCACGGACTCTCACTTCGCCTTTCAAAGGTCGCATGTCGATCTGAAACAAAACTTCAAAGTATTTCGTTACAATAGCAAAGTTTAAGTTGAGGATCAAGTGAATTTATTTTCGAAACAGTTAAAAACTGTTAAATTTATTGGATTCTTATCAATTTTCTGCAGCCGCATAGATAGCCCGCTGAAACAGTCCTCACCTGAGAACATATTTGCGAAACCCCTTACTCAATTTCGCTCCAATTTTATCTGATCTCTGGGACAGTTTGAATAAAAGACCAACAACCTACCACATAATGCAAAATGAAGAGCCGAAACTCGTCGACTTGGTCGACATCGTTTTTTTTGTCCAGAGTAAAATCGCCCACGGAAAAACCAATAAAGATTTTCTGATGCCATGCTTGTGCATTCGGGTAAGTGAACCATAAATTATCTGGAGGGTCGTTTCTGCTTCGTAGTACGGTCTGAAATAAATGAATTCCAAAAATGTTACAATTTATAAAAAAATTGGATTTTTTATTTTATAATCCTGGAATTTCCTCAAACCAAAAAGTGATCCTAACATATGGATTAATCCCGGGCTACAATAGCGAACATCACTTTTTGCTATATGAGGGCTTCAACATGATGGCCAGATTTAGGTTTCGAAGTAGAAATAAAGTAATCGGAAAGTGAGGACATACTAACAGTGAAATATTCGGTAAAATTTTATTAATATTGTGGCATGAGTCGGATTAAAATTCGAAAACTGTATAATTACAATTGAAACCTCTGTGATTTAAAAATATTGTTCTGGGGCTAAGTTTTCGAACGGATTATGGATAGAATGCATATCAACAACATTTGCTTTGAAGTGAGGTTACCGCAGCTCTTTAAGTGAGGTAAATTTGAAGAAGTTCCATCCCAAGAAGCAATTGGAGGCTCTATTTTCAGGATTAGAATTAAGCCTTGAACACGACACGCACAATTAACGGATTATGACGCTCTGGAACAAAATTTGGGTCTGTGCAGAAAAGGGGTCAAAATAGTTCTGTAGGCTGCTTTGACGCATAATAGCGCATAATAGACGCATAATAGCAGTAATGTTTCAAGAGCACTCGAATTTCGAAATTTTTGTCTGACATTCTAAATTGTTTTAAAATTAATATGAACACCATATACAAATAGGAAGCATGTAATATAAAAGTAGATGAACTATGCTACAACGTAACGCCAAAGGATCGATTCCAATTCACATTTAAAATATAAAAAAAGTTGGTATATAAAAGTGTCAACGAACTTATTTACCAGCCTGATAACTCACGGAGAAAAATTTTGGACAAAATATCTCACGGAGAAAAATACAGAATGCCAAAAGGCGGGAATTCAAATTTGAATTTTCCAGGTCACGCACGCAGTAACAGGGCTAGCTTACTGGGGGATTTCTTAGTTGTGCTTACACAATCTACATCACACTATTTTCGGTCTGCTTACCCCAAAACAAAATATTTTTGAGGTGGAGGTATCTCTGGGGGATGAAAATTTAATAGTTTTGTCATTTTTGAGTGAGAAATGTATCCTGTGTAGTTTATTTGTGCTGAATCCGAATTACTAAGAACTAGCTGAGGTGGTTTTCTCAGAAATTTTCAAAATCTGGTTTCAGAAAAATTTCAAAATTTTTGAAAAAAAAATTTTATGCACTTTTTCATCGACTTTTTTCGACTATTTAGATCATGGGGAGCATTTCTAGATAGGTGCCATTTTATTGTTAAAAATTTTCATTTTTTCGTACTTGGAAAATTTTCAGAAAAATTTAAAAATTAAAAAAATTTTTTTTGTCAAAAAATTTTATAGCTAGAAATGATCCCCAGGTTCTGAATATGCGTTCTAGATAGGTCTAGGAGAACATAATTTTTTGAACTTACATGACCCCCTACAGGGACCCCCTGGTAGGCAAAAAAAATTTTTTTGCTTCGTTGCAATTTCAGACCTCATGACCTTTCATATAAAAAACTGCAACCCCGTATCATGCCGGGAACATGCCTAACTGAATGTGACATACCCATATATATATGACATGGTCCAGTTACTATATAGTTGGATTTTTGACACCATCGTTGTCCTGCGTGAGCCGCGGCGAAGGCCGCGGGTTTCTTTTCTTATTTTCAATCAAAATTGCTAAAAAGTTTTGAATTTTTATAACGTGGGATTTCGGGAACCAAGACATTCTTCGGTTTCCGGGAAATCTCTGGTTTCTTTATAGTCATTAAAAAATTTCATTACTGTTTATAGTTACAATTTAGTCCCTTGAATAAAACGTAATGGTCCAGCGGTTCACTATCGACATACCATTCAGTGTCTCTCGTTCGTCGTGCTGAGACAACCACACCACAGCGGCCGTCTTCTCTCTACGATTTTTTCTCTGTAAGCCTCAGTGCTTGTGATGAGTACTATCTAACTGCAGGTGTAGTGTGCGTACGGGATTCTTGCAATACAGGACACAGCTGTATCACGGACAGGTGCGCTAGTTGCCCCATTGCTACACTCTTGTGTGAGCTACATTAAAAATCAATAATGTCTTGCGAGTGGCTCGTTTTACGGTTAACGTACCGATGTCAAATGTATTGCTTATTAATTAGATAAATTGTAAATACTTTTATTGACTATGATTCATATATTTTCTTTTAGTCTCATCTAGCCTGCTCCATAGTGTTAAGAATTATGTATTGAATTCATTCAGCGTGGAATATGTACCAAACGACAAGTTTCTTTTGTCATTTAAATTTCATATACATTGTCCCATTTTTAGATTTTCAGATTACTTTGGATGATGAGAGGGATTGCAATTATGGCACTAGGCAGGATGGCAAAAAAGCAGGGATAGGTGGTCACTGTGGCTGAGAGGAGGGGGTTTGTTTTACTGTTAAAAAATATTGATATTATTGGTTTGGTAAGAAAGTATCCGCGGTTGCTTGAAAGCAAATTTTTATTCTATTTTTCTAAAGCAAAACTTTCCTTGAGAGTTTTATACCGTTAGTATATCCAATTCACTTCTCTTTCAAATCGCATAAAGCAATCTTTAGCAGTACAATAAATTACTACCTTACAGAGGTACACAAAACGTATACTCCAAAAAATTGATTTTTGTTTATTTTTTGGCATCTTATATCGAACTAAAAATTTGCAGTATACAAAAAGTGGCTTTGCGGTGTTTGTAGGAAAGGCGCAGCTCCTCCACATGCGTTTTACGGAACAAAACATCCTTATAGTATGCTAAAGTGGTGAGGCGTCGTCTGGGATTTTTGGGAAGTGCATTTTTTGGGGTGCTTATTTTTTTAAATGTACCTAATTAGGGTAATTTTTGCGGGAATCCGAATTTGAGGTCAAAATTTAGCTAAATTTAGGTAAATTTTAGACTGAAGTGCATTCTTACCAGTGTGTTACCTCACTGCCACTCTTGTGTGAGCTACATTAAAAATCAATAATGTCTTGCGAATGGCTCGTTTTACGGTTAATTTACCGATGTCAAAAGTGATGCCTACTAATTAGATAAGTTGAAGATATTTATACCGATTACGATTCGTATATTTTCTTTTAGTCTCATCTAGCCTGCTCCATTGTGATTAGAATGTGTATTGATGTCATTCAGCGTGGATTATGTGCAGAACGATAAGTTTCTTTTGCCATTCAAATTGCGTATATTTTGCTCCATTTTCAGATAACTTTGGATGATTGCGATTATGGCATTGGTCAGGATGGCAGAAAAGCAGGAATCTGTGGCCACTGTGGCTGAGTGGAGGAGGTTTGTTTTACCGTTAAAAAATATTGATATTATAAAACTTTTGGATTTTACTTAAAGCCTAAATTTTCTGAATTACATCTGCAAGTGTCTTTAAAGGAGTGACACAACCACAACGGGGTTATGACAATGATTATAAAATTCTTTTTTTTCTGCTCTAAAATTCCTACTTGGTTATGAAAACTATATGCAAAAGCGCATTTACAGCTAAGATATTTTGGTGTTTGTTATTCCGAAGGTAGGCGTCCCGGTAGAGTCTAGGTCAAAATGCCCCCCGGTCAAAATGGCCCCCGGTCAAAATTCCCCCCGACAAAATGCCTCCCGGTCAAAATGCCCCCCTTCAAAATGGCCCCATTTTCAGGAAATCATATAAAAAATGGCCAAAAAGCATGAAAATATTCATTTTTTTGTTGAATTCGTATTTGTTGGGTTGTTTAGCCTAAGACTGCACAGCAGCCTAACCCCAAGCCTAAGACTAAGTCCGATTGTGCGTGCACAGCGGGGCCGCAAGCCTAATGGCTTGTTTGGCGCCTTATAAGGGTTGTTTAGCCTAACGTAAGGGTTGTTCGGGAGCTTAAGCCTAATCCGATTTAATGCGAAATACGAATTCAGCGAAAAAATGAGCATTTTCATGCTTTTTGGCCATTTTTTATATGATTTCCTGAAAATGGGGCCATTTTGAAGGGGGGCATTTTGACCGGGAGGCATTTTGACTAGGCATCGGCGAGTCCGAGTCCGAGTCTTTCCGAGTCCAAAACGGACTCGGACTCGGTGTGAATGGAAATCTGACGAGTCCGAGTCCGGACTCGGATTCGGACTCGGTGAAAGGGGTCCGAGTCCGAGTCCGACGGACTCGGACTCGGTTATTTTCGGCGGTGCCCAATGGGCACGGCCGAGCGAAATTTTTGAACTTTTTTGAAGAATATACAAAATTTTCAATGTCCTTTTTTGCAGGCAGCACTATTTTTCTCAAAATTTGCGCCTGCGGCGCTATTTTTTCTTCCTTTTTCCATTATAAGTCGCCATTTTTCCCAAAATTTCGGCCTACGGATTTCCATGCCTATTTATTTGCCTTCATAATTATTTGTCTTCATAATTTTCTGCTCACTTTTTTTAATGCGACCAAATATGTTATAGCAGAGCTACAGCAACCATTCCGCAATCCGCAATCTTTGTGCACCCCCTAAGAATGCCCTCGGCCGTGCCCGATAGGGCGCGGCCGGGGAAAAAATTTCGAAACTTTTGCCTGAACATTGAAAATTTTGAAAGAAAATTTTCTCTAACCTCACACATTGTTTCAAAATTTTCGCCTGCGGCGCTATTTTTTCTATGATTTTTCTCTTACATCTTACATTTTTCAAATTTTTTTCGCCAGCGGCGCGATTTTATCCCAGCGAAATTTTAAATGCGCCTATTTTTCATAGAAATTTTGTTAAAAAAATTGCCGAAGAAGTACAAATATGGCACCCATCTATAACGCTTATTCAGGAGCTAAATAGTCGACCTAAACCGGTTATATTCATATTAAAAATTTTTGGAAAAATAGAGGTAAAATTTGAATTTGCATGTAAAATTTCTTCAAAAATCTAAAAAATCGCTAAAAAATAGACCAAACCGTCTAAATTTCGTCTATTTATAGTAAAAATACGAAATACTAGTGAAAAACAGTAAAAACACAATTTTTTTACAAAAAAAAAAAAATTGGCGGGAAAAATAAAATTCAAACGGACTCGGCGAGTCCGGACTCGACTCGGACTCGGTGTCCACTACCGAGTCCGAGTCCGGACTCGGACTCGTCAACTGATATTGGAACCCTACCGAGTCCGAGTCCGGACTCGGAATCGCTCGGACTCGGACTCGGTGTAAAATTCCGATCCCTAATTTTGACCCATTCCCGTCCCGGTATCTCTCTTTATTCAATACAATTATTATGCTCATTGATTTGAATCGTATATATTATGTGATTTACTATATTCACTAAAATAAGCTCACTTGGCCAGCTTAAATAGTTATATTGATGGGAGAATATTGGGGGAAATACGGTTGTAGTCCCAAAATCTGGTTAGTTGTTACTAGTTATTTAACAAAATCGCTGTCGAAACTGTTTCCAAAAATTAGCGAACAAAATAGTTCATGAAACTTGAGGTATTTCCAAAAACTGTTCTGCTCAAGGACGAAACCAAATTCAACAAGCACGGATATAATAAGAATCTGTCAGTTGTTATTCCGCAAAAGGTTTATCGAATTTTCTTTTTAGTGGCAAATAAATAATAAAGTGGTTAAGTCATTCGTGAGTATAAAACAAAAGATGGCAAAGTAAATCCTCTGAAGGAAGACACAAATCCTTGCCCGGACAATGTAACGGAACTGCATGTTACATTCGGTTATGTGATTACTGAAGTAAAAACGATGCGATATCAGAGCTTTGAACATCTCCAGAAATGTACAGCACACATGTTATATGCTGCGCAAGGGTGAATTTACTAAAGTTCAAGGAATTACTTTTCAAGGAATGATCGGCAAGATCGGAGGAACCCGTTTCAGAACTCAGAATACCAACCGTGAACCGGACAATACCATACTTGGGAAAGCTGTACCAATTCCATAGGAAGCCATGAGGTTACTCATTTAAAAGCTCACATTGAATCATTTTTCTGTCAATTCCGTTATATTTGATTTAAATACAGTTTCGAGATTTTTGCCATACAAAAACTAAATTTATCACTGACCAAATTATAAACAAACGTTAAAATAAAATAAAATTTTTCAACATATTCAACCTGGCATTTTATACTTATCAGGGTATCAAAAAATCAATTTTTTGCCCGGGATGCTAAAAAATTGATTTTTTGATAATCCATAGAATTTTTTTCTTCAAATAGGATGAATTTTTACGCTGATATATTTTCGAATTGCCTTCGGCTCTAATATTCGAACCGCATCTCCTGAACAGGGCTGGGAGATCGGATCGGAAATATCGGGTTTATTCGGGGTTCGGATCGGATCGGATCGGTTTTTTTGGCCATTTCCGATCCGATCCTAAGAATGCACTCGGCCGCGGATTCAAATTTAAATTCCCGCCGGCCGAGCCCGATAGGGCGCGGCCGGGAAAAATTTTAGAAAATTTTAATGAACCACCATTCCAAAGTTACAAAATTTAGAAAACGCTATTTGGTTACCATTTCTCCTGCATGTATTTTTATAAATAGTGCAAATTTTTATATGAAAACCGCCAAAAATCGAACAATTTTCGCCTGCGGCGCTCTTTTTACATTATTTCTTCACTGTTTTTCAATGGTGATTGTCGTTTTCAGTATCAAAAACGACTGATTTTGAGCCAAAAATACCGAAAATAGCAAAATTTTTCGCTGCCGCGAAAAATTTTGTCTGAAAAAAGTGTTATTTCCAAATTTTTTCTTAATTTAGCAAAATTGAGTAAAAAATAGTAAAATTGTACAATTTCGTGAAAAAACATTAATTTTGCCATATTTTACCAAAAAATTGCAAATTTTACCCATTTTTGGGCATAAACAGCAAACTTAGATGATTTGGGAAAAATTTTGAAAAATAGCCATTTTTGGGAAAAAATTTTGGATCGGATCGGAAATATCGGGTTTTTTGGGCTCCGGATCGGATCGGGGGTCACCGAAGGTCGGATCGGATCGGACCCGCGATCAAAGTTCCCAGCCCTAGTATGTACTCGTGTGTGTGTTTCTGTGCGTGCGGGTCCGTGTGTGTATGTTTGTGTGTATGTGTGTGTGTGTGTGTACGTGTGTGTATGTCCGTGTGTGTGCCTGTGTGTTTCTGCGCGCGTGTGTGTGTATGTGTCCGTGTGTGTATGTGTGTGTATGTGTGTGTGCGTATGTGTTGTATGAATTGTTCACAATGAATTTATTGGCATAACATTTAATGTACAATTGAATTGAAGAAATGGTGAGTAATTTCCAACTTCACTTTCCCTTCCTTTTTGTGGAGAAGAAGAGAAAGTGGAAGTTCATAAGTTTGGGAATTACTCAGCGCTTCTGCAGTTCAATTTGTAACAACTCATAACTTAGCAAAGGTTGCCGTATACATATTTGACAACTGACCAAGAAAAATGTTTCATATATATCGCCTGTCTTCTCATTGACTAATAAACATATAAATTCCACGTTCGGAAAACGCTGGTCTTCATTTTTGGTGTATTTTTTGTAATTTCCTCTTGTTGTTGTAATTCCCCTTTTCGCTTTGGCTCTTTGTAAAGTTTCACGTCTTTTGGAAGACTTGTATCCTGGAACACTTGTTCCCAAAGTTCTGCTCCACTTATTTCTCCGTTCTCATCAAACACTATGGCTTTTCTGAATCCGTTAACAGTCATTCTATGCGCTATTTGCATGGGATTGTTAACAACGCGGTGATTGCGATCGAAAATGATAAATGTTCTTGAACCGATGACGACGATCGACTCAATAGCGTCTTTTTCGTTTTTCTTTACGTTGATGTCATGAACTGCAAATGACCGTATTTCATTGTCTTTAAGCAAATCTTCTACTTTCCATTTAAGGTAATTGACTTCTGACATAACTGTGTTAGTCAACTCATTGTCTTCCAAAGTGAGGAGCAGAGTTGGTTTCGTTTCAAAAATTGGGATATGCACAGTCACAGATCCTGCTTCTAAACCAAGGAAATATTGGAATATTATAAGCTGCAAAACTTTTCCTTGAGTCAAATTCACTTTTTTTCTCAGTCAAAAAATTTCGACTCAGAAAAAAGTGTTTGATGATTAAAAATGCGTTTGACTCAAGGAAAAGTGGGAAGATCAGCAGCCACATAAAAATCTTGAGTAAAATGAATTAAAAATTACTTCAAAATTCATAATCCCGTCCTATATATAGTCGGGTAACCCAACTGACAGAGTAGCGAAAAATAGGACCAACATTGTTAACATTGTAAAAAATGCTGTAAAATTGAAACATTAGCATATTGAACGAAAAACGGCGAAAATATTTGTGGAAAAATTTCCAGATCAAATATAATCGAGCGACTATAGCGAAAATGGGAACAAGATGGATTTTCCCAGAAATTGTGATGAAAAAGTTGGCAAATACTAGTAAAGGAACAAAGTTTCTCAACCAAAAATAAAATACTGTAAAATAGAGGTATAAAATGTTTAAAATAAAACCCCTTATATTTTTGACTCTGGCCCAAGTCATCTTATGACTATATGTATATACATATCGAGGCACGATTTGAAACGAAGCCTAAAAAATTTTTCATACCATGGGGTACAAAAGAAGTGGTAGAGTCAGGAAAAAAGTCTCCTAGACCTATCTAGGGCGCACATCCAGAGCCTGAAGAACAATTTTTGATAGATCTCTAAGACTCTAAAAAAATTTCTACATTCCATATTATGGCCATAGCCAAGGGGTCATGTGGAAAATCTTTTTAGAACTTAAAAAATTAAGAATTACCTTTTCAAAGCAAATTTTGTCAAATTGCTTAATTAATTTACTAGCGTATTGTGAATTGTTATCCATTAGATGGCACCTATGACGGTCTTTGACTCTGTTCTATACTATGATGTCCGACAATCAGGCACTTACCGTAAACTCTCTAATTTAACCCACCTCTAATTTTACCTCCTCTAATTTTGCCCCCGCCCACTCCCCCAAAAATGGATTATTTTTCAAACATGCCAAAAATTCAATTTTTTCCAAAAATTTTAATTTTTTACCAATTTTTCGCCATTTTTTGTAAAATTTTCCCAAATTTTGCAAAAATATGCCAAAATTTTGTAAAAAATGTAAAAAATTTCGAAAAAAATTCAAAATGTTTTCTGCGGGAATTCAAATTTTGAATTTTTTTTGAAAAATTGTCAAAAAATTTTTGAAATTTGTGCAAAACTCCCAAAAATTGTTCCCCTCTCTATTTTAAACCCCCTCTAATTTTGCCTCCCTCTAGAGGTCGATTGAAAAATTATACCCCCGGGGGTTAATTTAGAGAGTTTAAGGTATACCAAGAGTTTACGGTATGTCTTAAAAAATGAGTTCCTACTTTACGCACTATTTAAGAGAACGTTCTTTTTTAAGAGCAATAAAAAGAACGAGAGACACGCGTTCAAGACTGAAGAGTATTCATTTGAGAGAACGCACGCAAGAGCGACCTTATATGAACTACCAACTTTATATGGCTCTCTATAAACGTTATGAAGCAGTAAAAAGTTTATTTTCAGAGTGCATGGTAGGGAAAAGTCTTGCATACATAGAGTCCGGAACAGTGTTTTCCCGGTGTTTGAATTTTGGCGCTCTGGCGTTGTGTTTTTACAAGGTGATGAATAAAAAAGGAGATTTTTGCAAATGTCTGTAAAATAGTGTTATTAATAAAGCGATATGACGATATTTTTCGGCGAATAATGACCAAAAATTCGTATTTTTGGACAAAATTAGTTATTATTCGCCCAAAAATGTCACTTTTTTACGCGATATTAGAAATCTAGTTGTAGATTCGTGATCAGCGCATCGAAATACCCCTAAAAACCCTATTTGTCAAAAAATTTCGGAACTTTTTAGAAAATCGATTTTTTGACCCTTGTGGGGGCCCACATGAAACACAAAAAATTAAAAAAAATTTTCTCACTCAAATTATGTTTTTCGGGTAGTACTAGACTAACTGAACAACTTTTTCTTCAGCGGTATGGTCGTCTGAGACGATTTGCCTGCGGGTTCGCGAGTTTTCAGTTTTACTGCAAAAAACCCAGCAAAAAACGCGATTTTTGACCCCTCAGATTTTTAGGTTTCCGACATGATTTCGGGGAGATCTTTTTTTTTGTTAGAGAGCTACAAGTCTCCTTGTGAATATACAAAAGACCGCTCGTCATCTCGCTTTAATAACACTATTTTACAGACATTTGAAAAAAACGTGTTAGAGGGCCGATATCGTAAAACTGACGCACAATTATTCGGGAATCAGGGGCCATGGGTTAAGTTTGGTGAAAACCCCCCTTTGGTGGTGGCCCGAAAAACCCAATTGGGGAATACCTCAAGTTTTATCAAAATTGGGGAAAAAAAAGAAATTTCCCGGTAGGGAGGAACCCAAAGATGCCAAAATTGAATTTACTTTTGATAGTTTAAATTTTTTTTCCCCAAAAGAAAAAGGTTTTTAGGGTTTTTCTTAAAATTTTTTTTTTTTAACATTTAGGTTTTGGCCCCTTTTTTTTTTAACTTTTTTGTTTGGCGCATTTTAAAAATTTTTGGAAAAACCACTTTTTCAAAAAGGGGGGTTTTTTTGGGAAAAGGTCGAGGAAATTTTTTCCCCCGGGGGTTTTGGGGGGTAGGAACCCGAGTTCGTATGGCCCAAATGATTTAAATTGGTAAGGGTTTTAGCGGGGCCCGGGGGATCCCCCTTAATAAACTTCCTAATAGAGAGATTTTTTTTTTGTTTTGTTTCCATTTTAAATTTCCTGTGGGCTTCTTGGATGATGAAATTTGAAAATTTTAAACCCCCCCCAATTTAAACAAAATTTAAAACCCCCCAAAACAAAGGAAAAGCCAAACCCCCCTTTTGGAATTAATTTTGAAAAATTATCTTATTATGTTTTAAAATGCCGTTTCTGAGACGGCCGAAGGCCGAGTTCTTTTCGTAGCAAAAAAAGAAAAAACCTTCACCCCTCCCCATTTAACAAATACTCTTTGTATAAAAAAGACCCCGATTTTTAATCCTAAACCATTTAAAAACTCCACCCATTAAAGTTTAGACCCAACCGACGAATGAATAATTATCGGGTATTTCATGGGGAATTAGTAATATCAGAAATGGGGTAAGTATTAGGAAAAGTGGTTAAAAATGGCGCTCATTTCGGTCAGATTGTTCCCTCCGGCGAAAACGAAACTGACCGAAATCAGCGGCATTTTTAACCACTTTCCTAATACTTACTCCCGTTTCTGATGGTCGAAATCAGTAGTGCTAGGGGGATAATATTTCAGAAGTGGCATTCGTTTTGCGATATCGGCTATTTTTCACCCATAAAAACGACCATAAACATAACGCCAACAATGCCAAAATTCAAAAGCGGGAAAACACTGGACCGGAAGTTCTGGATGAACTCTCCGCCGAAATTCCTTAGAAAAATAATTTGAAAAAGTTTCGGTCATCCCGGAATTTTTGACCCCGGAATAGGATTCAGCGACCGCGAAAACCCGGGTTATAACGGGTTTGACTGTATATCTGATAACGAACCAAGGTAAAGTATCATAGTAAAGTTTCTAATTCATTCATAATTCCAATACACAATGAATATCGTAAAATGAATTTAAAGTACTGTACAGTTCAAATTAATAAAAGAATATTTATTGGAAAGATATCGATTGATGGGCAAAAACAAATGGTAAATATCAAGTTTAAAATGACGTGAAAATTTTCTAGTTATAGACCAACACAAATTTCTTGTCTCCCAGGTTTGGCTAACATTTGAGAAATAGAAGCGCGTGCTTCTCTCGCAGTAGAGACACCTGACAAAATGCTTGAGTACTGAAATAATTTCTCGAATATTTCACAAAAACGTGTCCTGTCGATTGTTATTTTTTACTTTAATTTTCCAAGAGAAAATTATTAAATTAAACTAAATAAAAGAATCTATTATTTATTATCTGTATCTGAAAAGTTTGGGGCACTAACTCTACTCCTGCACATTTTGAATTGTAGACTAGTCACAAAAATGGGCGGCAATTCAATTTGGTATTTTTAGATTTAAGTACCAAAATAATAATGCAAAATGTAATAAATTTAAATGGTTTTTTTGGATTTTTTCCACCCTTTTCTGGAATATTTTCTTTGGCAAGAAATACCGGCAAGAAAATACATAATTACATATGAAAAACTGCGCCTTCTCACCCCGCATATGTAAAGGTGTTTATATGATAACCTTGGCCAGAGGCAAATGCATATGGCCTTCACACCTTACTCAAAAAACTTTATCGCAAATTCGGAACTGCAGCATAGGACGACACGCCTAGAGCCGCAAGCATCCATGAGGTAGCATCCATGCCTGACCTTGTCTACATGCCTGACTCTTTTTTACAGTGTACGACCATTGGAAGTGTCCTCAAGAACGAGCTCTAGTTTGTAAGGTTTTTTGAGAGAACGGGTTTTCTTGAGAGAAATATGAGAACGAGAGACATGCGTTCAAGACACAAGAGTATTGATTGGAGAAACCGCATGCAGGGGTGAAGTTATATTACCGAAATTATTTTATTATCTATTATACTATCTATTTTTTTCAATCTTTTTTATTAAATAAATTATTTTAATTTAAATATTTTTTATTTTTTCTTCAAACAAAAATAAAATTGCGCTTATCCTTCTAAGGATTTAAATAGGTACCTTTACCAGAAGGGACCAGTACGTTTGGCGCCAGAACGTTTGGCCCCCGTGAAGGTTCCAAAGAGATGTCACATAGCAAATTACTACTTTTCTTTATAAAAATTGATTTTCTGAAATCGGGCTTGTGTAAAGGGAAGATTTTTCTAATAGAAAAATTTGAGAAAAATGGAAATTAAAATTTGCTACTAATTTTACTATGCACATTTAAATTTCAATTTTTCTCATTTTTTTCCTTCTGAATACAAAATCTGATCATGATCACTATATACCAACTTTTTAAGCTTAATCCACTACTCAAATTTTTCGCTTTTCGTCAAAATCGAGGTTGTTTGTAAAATATTGTTTAAACTGAAATTGGTTCCAAGCGGAAAAGATTTAGAGAGTGGATAGCTTTGAAAATTAAGTCTGAAAGTCTGTTTCTATTAGAAAAATCTTCCCTTTACATATATCGTATATCTTTTACCGGGAACTAATTTTGAGCCGCGATAGCGGCTCCTCCCATCTAGTCTCTTATAGTCTAGCCATCTAGTCTCCTCCCAAGCTAGTCTCATATATCTGAGAGCAAAAGACGTGGCGGCGTACGTATATATTATTACGTACGAACCAATACTAAGTAGGCAACCCTACTGGGTAGACAAAGTTACTTATCGTTCACAATTCGTTATATTTTATTTAAGCTATTTATTGTTTTACACTATAATTCGTTACATTAAACGTGTTTAACGAATTATAAATAACAATTTTTTAGTAAATTGTTGATCATTTAAACCATTTCATAAAACCACTTATTCTCAAAATTCAAGATCAAGCTCATGTTTAGTCTTAAGTGCTGATCTAAATTTTCAAAACGGATTTAGAATCAGCATATCCAAAAACCCCTAATCCCCAATTTTTAGTTTGTCTGATGCTACAAACCCAAAAATCGCACTTTTTGGCCCAAAAAGTGGCTTTTTCATAAAATTCAAGAAAATGAACCATTTTCAAAAATGTAAAAATTAGGAATATTGTAATTCCTCTACTCTAACGATCAAAATCATAAAACAACCATTTTTCCTTGCTCAAAACCCTAAATAACACGTTATTTTGTTTTGGCGCGAATTCGAATTTTGAATTTCAAATCTGACAATATTGGGGAAACCTACAGCCTCAGGGCACTCAAATGAGCATCACTCATAACAATCTGTAGTCTGGATCGCCTGATATAAGGGTTCCATAGAAGAACCAGATGTAAATTATATTAGGAGAATAACCAAATTTTAATGAACATGTAACTATCGGTAATTTTTTGCCGTTTTCTAGATGTCATATAACAACATTTGTGCCAACTTGGTCCATTTAGTATTTATTGCTCTTATTTTGGAGACATGTTTCACTTTGCTAGAAGGTATGCTTTTCTAGTTTACTATTCATTTAAAACACGTGACCTGAAAGTAATTTCATCCCTTTAGTAATGTTCTAATCCCTTTAGTGTAAATTTGATAATGTCTATCCACAGGGATGGGATTTGTTCTTATTTCTAAGATTTGTTCGTGATTTGATGGTGGATAGACTATCCACCATTCAGTGGTAAATTGGGGCGTTATACCGTATTCTCTCTAATTTAACCCCTCTAATTTTATCCCCCGCCTCTAATTTTGTCCCTCTGGCGATCGATTGAATAATTATAACCGGGGGGGGGGCCTAAATTAGAGAGTTTACGGTATGTCATATTTACCCTTAGCTACATTCTTTAAAAGTGGTCAAAATAGAGTAACTACATGTTTGTTAAATGAATGCTTACCATATAATTTGACAATACACTAACATATTCCCTTTTAGCAAAGTATCATGTCATTCTTGTATCGAAGGAGCAACATACAGGCTTTAATCAAATGAAGAGTCCCATAACGTCTGGTGGAACTACGGTGGTTGATTCTGACTATATTAAAGAATTTGATATTGAATCAAATATCAAAACAGTGGGTGAACTTGAAAAACCGGAACATGTGCCGGCAGGGTTTAAGTTAAGCTTTTATCTTCAAAGAACTGGACGAATAGTCAGTGCAACGCCTTTAGAAAAAGTATTGATAAATCTAAGCGGCGCTCAACAAATACTCGCTGAAGTCTTGAGCGCGGATGATTTCAAGAAAGAGCACGGCGATTACCAAAAACTTTGATTTTTAATAATATTTCTTGTTATTTTTTAAACTAGCCGAGCAGAGCTCGGCTAGCTGTCGGGAGTCTATATTCGTGGTTTAGATAGAATTCGTTGGTCAATAAATTTTAATTGGGTCAATATGAATAACAGTTTTGGTATTCGCTACGCGAAAAGAACTCGGCCTTCGGCCGTCTAGAAAACGGCATAGACTTTAAAGGGTATAATACAGATTTGCCTATGCTCTAAGTTCGCTCACATTCCAAGGGGGAGGGTCGCCCTCAAGGCAAATATCTCCAGCATGTGTGGTCCAACCTCGAAAATTTTTGTGCCATTCGTTTTGTCTCACCAAGAGCTATCACTGACACCTCACTCGCCTCTGGAGGACGAAAAGGTTATTCGTGTAACAGAAGTGGGTCTTTTTTGTAACAGATTTGGCATTGGCGTTGTGCGCAAATCGTTATCCTTAGGCACACCTTAGGCTTAGCCCTAGGCATTAGGCTTAGGCTAGACTTAGGTTAGGCTTAGGCTTGGGGCTTAGGCTGACACTTTTCAGGGGTAAATCCATAATTATTGTTTAAATCCCTGATAAATCTGTTACAAGAAGACCCACTTCTGTTACATCGAAAACCCTCACGTCTCTGGAGGTGGTCAGGAACACCAGATCTCGACAAATGCCTTCAAGGCTGATAACTTCGATTTCCGTCGTTAGATCTCGAAAATTCCAATTTTCCCCACCCAGGCTTATCGAGAGGAAGCGATTGAGCTATCACACGCCTCTGGGCGCATGCCGGAAATATCCTAAACAATTTCGCCAGATACGAAAAAACGGGGCGGAGCATAACTTTGAGGGGGTAAAAACAGGGAGTACAATGTGCGAATCTCAAAAAAATTTTTTCCAGGCATGTTTTCTCATCGAATGGAAGCCCCTGAGCCTGAAATCAATGCTCCAGGTGAAAAGTCCGACCTTAGGCCCTATCAACTTTCTATGGGGGGGGGATGAAATTTTTTAAACGCAACAAAAAAAATTGTTATTATGCAATCCCGTCACTTTTGT
>JAKKPZ010000796.1:0-16475 GCA_022814885.1 Ditylenchus destructor | reverse complement strand
ATATTTTTATTAGTCTGAGTTGTCATAAAATAAGAAAAATTCCGAAGCGAAAATAAGAAAAAAAATAAGCTTAAAAGCCAGTTTGATGCAAGATTTGATCTCCAGTAATATTTGAATCCCTGAACTATTTTTTATCAAAATACATAAGATCGCCATATAAGAACTTTGATCGGAAAATTCAGGATGTTTAACTTCAAATATGTCTAAATTTGGCATAATTCCAACAGACAAATAATGCAAAAGCTTGTCTTGCAAAATTTCCTGGAAGAAAAGTCAATAAAACGAGAAAATAAATGTGGATGAAGACCGGATTCCACTCCAGCATTGGAGAAATATGGAAGCGACGATTTTGAATGGCGAGTAAATTTGGAAGACAGAATGCCAAAACCACGAATTTATTCAAACTGTCTTTTTGGATGGTCCGTTAGATCCTTATAGTAAGTTAGTGACGTCTCTCCCTCCGTCGGACGTTTTGATCTTTGATGTCTTATTTTGTCCGTAAGGTTTTGTCCCCCTTTTTTGACTACAAACTACAAATTTTGTAATTAAGGATTTGTGCCATTTCAGGTCGAAATTTTTAGTACTCAGGGGTTTTCGGATACGGGGAATCCGAATCTAAGGTCGGATTTGACCCCGGGGTCGAACTCAGACTGAGCCAAACTCAGACCGAGTTTGCGAGCCACTGCAGGTGGCGAGCCAATCCTGTGGTCGGGCGCGGAGCGCCCGACCTTCCCCCTTGGAATGTGAGTGAAGTTAGAACAGAAAAGGCATACTGATATAGAAAGGGCATACTGATATAGACTCCCCGCGCGCTAGCGCGCGTTAGCGCGCTAGTTGAAAAGAAGCGAGATGACAGAGCATTCCTTTCAATGTGCCCGACTTAAATGTTAAACTTGGCCAATGTTAACCTTTTTGCACCAACCCCATTAGGGATTTTCGACCATATTGATCCCGAATCTGAATATAATAAACAAAAAGTTAATTATATTAACTTTTTGTTTATTATATGCGATTCTGAAGCGCATCAAAATACCCCTAAAAACACCGTTTGCAGAAAATATCACGAAATGTAGTTCTATCGAAATTCTATTAATAATAAATAAGTCACCTGTCTTGCTGACAGTGCACTCTGCTCATTTTATGCCCAAAATTAAAAGGAAATTCCGAAATTTTTGTACTCTGAAATAGTGAAATGCAGCAAACAAATGTCAACAGTTAAATGTTACAATTAAGTATATAATGTGTATAATAATAACTTTATGGCATACAATGTAAACAAAACAGACAAGTAATTATTTCAGCAACAATAGCCTAAAACTACATAACAGACATAAATTGAAGACAGTTATCTTTCAGAACTGAAGAAGTGTCGCATTAAAATCGGCCAATTGGAATCGATGGGGCGATGAACTTTAGAGGCCGACAACTCTACTTCGATTCTGAAAATGTCCTAATTAGGAAATTTTTTAGCCACAAAAATTTACTGCTGAAAATGTTGACAGGTCACAAAAATGAGATTTTCGTGTTCAGCTAAAGAAAAAGCTCCAGCCTATCCGCCGCCTAGAATAGGAAAGAAGAATAGAAATAAATTTTAATAAAAATTTCTTCGCTTTCTCACAAATTTCACGATTCCCTCTAAGCATTCTGTTGTATCAGAACGATAAAAATCTGACCAGGGTCTTTGGTTTACCTCGCACATGAACTCTTAGCGTTTATATTGAAATTAAGCGAAATCTAAAATTCATACCATATTTGTCTTAGCCTGTTTCATCTGCGGCAAACCGCTGCTTTCTCCTTCTACCTTAACATTTCGTTGAACATTCCCTTCGGGTCCTGAAGTGAAATAGATTAACTTATAAAATGGAAATGGCTCAAATTTTGGTTTACTCTGAGAAATGTGCTCGGCAGACTTTGACGGCGCTTTGCGTTTCCTTATTTCGACGGTCCCCAGGACTTCCACTTCGGATGCATCCACATCTTCAGGCTCAGTCTTTACATTGAATTGTGTGTTGGTGGCAGAGCAAACTTGGTCTAAAACTTGAGTGTTATTCCATCCTAGTCTGCCTCTTCAGTCCAAACTATTGGAAGGCTTATTTAACCCAAATACGATGATCCCAAGATTGATCAATGATCCCTAAACTAAGATCCTGGGAATGGAACATAAGTGAAGAAGAACAACGCATAAGTATACAAGAACAGCGCAAAGCTGTCGTATTCTCTCTCTCCTTCCCAGGAGAATAAAAAAGTACAAAGATCACCTTGCACCTCCGCTTTAACAGTCCTTAAATTTCCCAAGGTGTCAGTCGATTCATTTGTAATCACACTCGGACTTGCTCCCGCAGTCTCAGCGGTTCCATTTTTCCCGCTATTTTTCTGCACACCAGACATCTGATGTTTGGTCATATTGTACTTGAGCGATTCCTCGAGCATTTCATACATTTGAAGCTTGTACCGGATCTCCTCCATATCCTAAACGGTATTTATAAATATAAACTAGTATAGTACAAGTATCCTGTTAAAGGATTGGAAGGAATTCACTCGCTACATTATGGTCGGCGAAATAAAACCCTATTTTACCGTTTTTTCGTGTTTTAGTCGGAAAGTGACAAATCTGATGTAGATGAGCTAGACTCAACTTTTTATTTTGGGTCTAGATCAGCTACATCAAAATTGGTACTTTCCCACTAAAAACGCGAGAAAAACGGTAAAATAGACTTTCTTGGGTTCTGAAACTATTTCAACTACTTGACTATCCAAAGTACGATACTATCCATAGTACGGCTTCAAGAATCTATGTTTTCCACAAAACACTAGGGATCTAAGCCAGTTGAAAAAAATCTGTAGTAAAAGACTACCTTTTCACTTCGGGATTCGCGGCCACAAGTTTGCTCGTGTCTCAAGAGTCGATACTCGGTTGCAAACTTGAACTCGCAACTCTGGCACACAAACTGGAACACATCCGAAGAACCATCGTGATGATTGCTGAATAAATGAGCTTGAAGGTCGTCAAGACTGTGGAATGAAGTCTCAATTTTGTTTCCAGTACACACGTGGCATTCGAGATTCATTTCCTGAAAGGATTGTACTTTAAACGAAATTTAGTGTATTTATGGTATCAGATATAACGGGAAACATCACTATAAGTGAAAGAAATGTATTAGGATTTACATAGAATTGGCTATTGTATCTGGATACTTGGATACAATTGAATAAAATTTAATCGTATATAAATATACTAAATTGTATTAGACAGCAACTTGTATACGACATAATCATTCGAATCACCCATATTGAGACAGAATAGATCAGAATTTTGAGAGTGAGAATTTTTCAGGCTGAACTCTTGAAATTTTCAAATCGGTTTCAAAAATTCCATAAATCTTACTTTCCAGAGATCAAAAATCAGCAATTTTTTGACTATGGAAAGCATTTTTGAAGGCGCTCAGATAATTACTGGAAATAAAACGAATTTGAAATCCATACCAAACAAATGTGTATAGAACCGAAAAGAAAGAATTTTAGAAGATTTGAAAAGAGATTGAAAAAGAAAGCGGCTTTTAGAGAAATGTGCGTGCGAGATCAGAAGATTAGAATGCAAATTTTTCTGATTTCATTTAATTTTTCGGCAGAGCAAAAATATTGTTTGAATGATTTTTGTTGGCGTTTTGTTCAATTTCCCATTTGAATGGATTACGGCCTTTGTTCTATTTTTCACTTCAAATTGCTGCCATATTGCTTTCACATATAAAAGCACAACTGTGGCAAGTGTTCTAAATGACTAAAGCCCAGTCTATGACATTGGTACTAGGCAGCCCTTTTTCAGATGTTTTGAAAACAAATTGAAACATGATAAAAACGGTCATGACGTCCCTTTGTGAGCCTGCGACGAATTTGATGCTGTGCCCTGAAGCGAGTGATTCTCGAAATTTGACTCTTTTGCGGATAATTATGTTTTAAGTGGAGACATACATTGCTTTTTCGGATAACCAAAAAAAGAAAATACGTAACCAAACTTTAGGTACTTACCGGTTATCTGTGTGCCAAAAGTTAAAATTTCAAAATAGCCTAGTCAGTGCCTTCAAAATGATTGTAAAAGTGATGAGTCATTGCTTTTATTCCTCTATCTTACAAATTACAGCCACTATAAAGCAATGACTCATCACTTTTACAATCATTTTGAAGGCACTGACTAGGCTATTTTGAAATTTTAACCTTTTGGGTAACAGATAACCGGTAAGTACCAAACTTTATTTCACAAAGTTCAAACAATGAAATGGATTCAAACGGATTTTCAATTCGTCACCTTTATGGAAAACATTGGTAGTCTTCAAGGCCTTCTACATTTCCCAGAATGAAAATGGCCTGGTCCTAATTCATCTACAAGGTATTTTTAAATCTTGCACTTTTTGTAAAATTTTCTTAGCAAATTTCCAAAATTTCATGTTTGGTCCATTGACCCCGGTTGTTTGATTACCTTGATTGATCACAGGAATGACTAATCCCCATTCAATAGGGGGGGGGCAGAGGACGAATCGCGCATTTTAGACAGATTTGGACCGAAACTCATTAAAACTCGTCTCGGATGACATTGGGGCTAGAGAAAAAGTTGAATACTACTCGAAAAACTCATATTTTTGAAAAAAAACTGCTCTACAATCTTTCTGTTGCAAAAGTAATAATTCCCGAGCATATTCCTACTATATAATTCAAATTGCCGCGCTTTGAAATGGACTCTAACTGTCGAATATTACCTCTGCAAGGAACAATTCACGTCGCTTAGAGATATAAACCATAGATACCGTAAACCCTCTTATTTAAGCCACACTGTGTCTAATTCATTAACAGTCTCTATGCTTAATCATACGGAAACAGATAATAACAGACAGACGCACTCTTCATTGTATGCTAAAAGAAGAGGCTAGCGCCGCAGAGTTCCACAAGAGTACGATGTTTTCAGCATAGGTGCTTCCTTTTTGATTCATAAAATTCTGTCTATTTGATTATTGATCGTGCTCATTTGGTCCACAGCATGAACATCGAATTGTTTGCCTGAAATGTCGGGCAGCGTGGTTGTTGGGTACGAATTTTGGATACAAATTTACCCAAAAATAAATGAAAACACTATTAGATCCTATGCTAGTATTGTAGTGGTGTCCCGACATCGGCTACGATTACCCCCGTGCGCCACCGCTTTCGGGGCAAAGGAGGTGTCAATCGTGTACCTAGCACCATCTTGAAGAAATTAGCGTCGAAAAACCCTTCTATCGAGAGTTATGGCCCGAGGCGTTTTACACACTATTTCTCCTTTCTCTAACCGTCTGCATGCTATTTTCACAGGGAAGCAGTTTAGAGGTACCAAATTTTGTCTCTATATAGTAAATCGACCCAGCTGAGTCCGAATTTGAAGTCAGATTTGACCCTCGGGTAACCCCCGGGTTAAAGGGAAAAAAATTTCGAAATTATTGGAAATTTTGAGTGATGCAGTCGTCCCTCTCTAATCCGGCGCGATCCGTTTTGGCCAAAATGTGCCGGATTAGGGAGGGTGCCGGATTGGAGAGGGCCGGATTAGAGAGGGAATTTCTATACAAAAAAATCCGTTCCGGCCAAATGGTGCCGGATTAGAGAGGGCGATCCCAAGAATGGGCAAAAATATACAATTTTTTTAGTATGAATAAAACCTAGCTAGATCGACTATTTAAGTCGTAAATAAGCGTTCTAGATGGGTCCCATTTTAACTTAAAAAAATTTCCATTTTTTTAATTTTACCAAATTTTTATTTTTTGGGAAACTTTTTAGTTAACCCTTCAAAGCCCGACCGTGGGATTTTGCTGATTTTTGGCATACGAGTAGAAATGAGTAGATGCGTATTTTTATTTTTCCAAAAACCATCAAATCCTTGATACTTTATAAATACGCTTCTAATCCGGCACCATTTGGCCGGAGCGGAGAAGTAAGAGAGGATGAAAATCAAAAATAATGCAAAAATGGTCAAAAATACACTCAAACGTCTGCGAAATTTTGAGAAAAATTTGAAATTTAGATAAAAATTTTGCTGGAAAATTGAATTTTTGGTGTAAAATTCAAAAATTTTCTCCGGCCGCCGCCAATGGCGGCGGCCGGAAAAAAATTTTAGAACATCAATAGGGGGTACCCTTTTGACACTTTTGAGGCCTGACCCCCAAAATGTGCCGGATTAGAGAATTTGTGGATTAGAGGGGGAATTTCCATACAAAATAATCCGTTCCGGCCAAACCCCGCCAGATTAGAGGGGGTGCCGGATTAGACGGGTGCCGGATTAGAAGGGGAAGACTGTACATGTATCCTGAGTGGTTTTTCGTGCTGAATTCAAATTTTTAGAAATTTTTTACCCTCGGGGAGCCCCCAGGAGGGGAAAAAAGTTTTTCCCAAATTTTTTTTAATCGACGGCCGAAGTCCCGAGACTGGTAATTTGCTGAAATAGGATAAAGCACGGGAACTCAGTTCGAGCGGCCGAAGGCTGCGAGTCTCACTGACAAAGCCACTGAGGGCATACTGATTTAGGATAAAGCAGGGGAACTCACAAAGCCACTGCTGGCATACTGACGTAGCCAGTACTGGCCCGCTAGTTCAGCGTATTATACTTTGGACGGTTTTCTTGTTAATAGTTTTTTGGTGAGAAATTATAATGAGGTTAGAAGTAATTTTATTGATAATGGCAATAATTAATGTCGAGAAATGTAGTTGTAGTTACAAAGACATATGTGTGGGAGTATAGGTATTGTAACGTGGGAAAGTCGGCTGTTCACTTCTTGAAATCGGAATATATGCTTAATTTATGGAGACAAGTTGTTGACTATAAAGTTGATTGTACATATAATGTCTACTGATCATTTCTTCTCATATAGTAATTTAATTTTGTCAAGGTTTTCACTCATTTTAATGTCAAATGCTACATTATACGAATTTACTATTCCATCCGACGACGTGGTTCTAGCATTATCCATAATATCAGTTGTTAATTTACTTGCACTATTGCTGTTATATGGTTTATTAGTATGGGTGTGCCTCAGAAAATCTCCCCCAGCAATGAGCAGTTATAAATGGTACGTGTTATTGGTTTGGCGGGAAAGTTTTTGCGGTTGTTTTAACCCTTCATTGCCGAGCCGTGGGAGACCCTTATATGCCGAAGCGTTAGATTTTGCTGATTTTTGCTATATGGGTAGATCTCGAGATCCTATTAGATGCGTATTTTTTCTTTTTTTGAAAAACCCCAAAAAATTATAAATTTTTGGGGGGTCAAAATTCGGGATTTTGCCGAAAATCCATGATACCCCCTTATGGTTTCGAAATTTTCAAAAAAATTTCGAAATTTTTAGATGTCTAAAAAACACTTTTTCTGGTCAATTTCGATGCGCTGAGCACGAATCTGAAATTAGTTTTTCGTTGAGTCTCAAAAATTTTTTTTTCCTGATAAATTTCGAATTTTTCAAGAGTGTACCTTTTTAGAGTGCTCGAAAAAATTTTTTAGAGCTAAAACACAAAATCTTATTAAATATTCTTATTTAGGACAAAAAGTTGGCTATATAAGAGTAATATCAGATTTTAGCTAGGAAGCCAAAAAAGTTGCCAAAAATTACTCTAAAGTTAGCGTATCTGATCGGATACACCAGGCAATGAAGGGTTAAAGCTAGTTTTTATTCGTCTGACACTCTAGTAAGAGTAAAATAGTGTCAGATAGGTTCTCAAAATACCCCTTAGGGGTGATAAAACTTGTTAATCTACGTAGGCATCTACTGATGAGACTCAACCTTCGTAGTATTAGGATAGTTCTAACCGTCTAGGTTCAGAGTCGAAACGGTTAGATAATCATTAACTTTTTACATCACTCTTTCGTACTCTCCCAAAATAATTTTTTATTCACTAGTAACACAAAAATAAAATTAATACAAAAATATATCTAAAGCAACGGTTTTCTTTAGTGTTACATACCGTTGGATAGTCCATTCATTTCTCTGTTAGACTATCACTAACTTTTTTCAACTAAAATGGCGTAGATAAGAGTTCCGCGTAGGCAAATGGCGATTTGAATTTGCGCCAAAACATAATTGCATGCCAAAGGGGTTAAAAGGGGCCGCTGAAAATTTTTAGTGAGGGGTATTATCGGCAGAGGTCTCCTCTAGAGATTGGTAAAAAAAATTTGAGTGGGGCCTTATTAGAGTAAAAATTTTCACAGTCAACACTTTTCCCTATTAGAGGAGGCTCTGTTCAGCATCAGGACAAGAGCCTCCTCTAATAGGGAAAAGTGTTGACTGTGAAAATTTTTACTCTAATAAGGCCCCACTAAAATTTTTTTTACCAATCTCTAGAGGAGACCCCTGCCGAGTAATCCCCCTCATTAAAAATTTTCAGCGGCCCCTTTTAACCCCTTTGGCATGCAATTATGTTTTGGCGCAAATTCAAATCGCCATTTGCCTACGCGGAACTCTTATCTACGCCATTTTATAGGAAAAATATTAATTATAATCGCCCAAATGAAATACACCCAAAATGTAAATTTTTGGTTATTTTGAGCAAGTTTCATCGACAAAATACCTGAAAATGTGGCACAGCACAAACCAATGGCATTGCGGCTTTTGTAAACAAGGTCTACCTCTACAACATACTTTTTACAGAACAAAATATGAGTTTATGTTCTGCGAGATATGATTGCTCAAAGTTGAGACATAAACCGAAAAAATCCCAAAAATCAAAATTTTCCATTTTTCTGGTGGTTTTTCCTTAAAATTGCCATATTTCAGCAGCCACCAAACGAAAAAATGTTCTGTAAAAAGTACCTATTAGCACATCAAATATGTTTATGTATAATAAATTGTTTTACCTTTTGACACTATTCAAAAAAAGTGAGTTTGTGGCATTTGTAGGCAAGATCTAGCTCTACAACATGCTTTTTACAGAATAACTTTTGCTTTGAAATTGAAAGCAAAAGTTCGATATGATCGCTCAAATTTGGGACATAAACCCAGAAATTCGGAAAAATTGATTTTTCAATTTTTCTTCGGTGTCATTCACTAAAATTGTCATATCTCAGCAACCACTTAGTGAAAAACTTTTCTGTAAAGAGAAAGTATTAGAGCTGAAATTGCTCTACAATATTGCACAATTGGACATAGAATGCCTAAGTTTTTCATAGATAAAACTTATAAAAATATCTCAAAAATCTGCGATTTCGGTTTGTCTCGGGTAATCATAAATATTCATTCATTTTCTACGAAGCAAAAATAAATCCTTAGCATCGGTTGAAAGAGAAAAGTCTTGGCTATCATATAGTATATAACACTCATAGGCACTCTTGCGTTATGTGAGAAAAAAATTAGATAATCCAACGAAAGACAAATCTGTAAAAAGTGTGTGGTAGAGCACACAATGTAGAATAAGACTCGTAATAACGAATTTCTCAATAAGTAAAAATCATGCACAAAAAAATATGAAAATTTTAAATTGAATTTTGAGGTTGTTGTAAACATTGTATGAAATATCGAATATTTCATGAGGTAAAATATAAAAGTTGTATATCGTTGAAAACTAGAAAAAATTTGCAGTTATTCGATGTATTGTACGTATTACGGTTCTACCAAGCAGTTGTTCAAAATGTTTATTTTGAATACCAACAAAAACATTTCTTAATTTTCTTCAAAAATGTGGTGTCGGAAAATGCACATATCTCGCCGATAATCAAACGAAAAATTATTCTGTAAAAAGTGCTTTGTAGTCCACAAATTGTAAAATAAGACTGCTAAAGCCATTTTTCCGGAATAATTAAAATTGTAAATGAGAGTTAAAATATGGGTTCACTCTTAAGGGGTAGGCAATGAGAAAGTAAACATCACATTTTGATGCAGGTATAAAGAAATTTCCTAGAGAGTTAACATTTTTGAAATAAATAGCGTTTTTGCTTGGTAAACGATTTTCGTTTCCTCTCAAACGTTTTAGTCTTATTATGAAGAAATAATTTTTTAACCTAAGTTAGTTTTTTAGGCTCATAGTCATCAATGCCACCTGCAATCTTGTGAGCGAATTTTTATTGACTCTAACACTCCCAGAAATTTTACAACCGAACGCCTTGATTGCTATAGCCAGTCCTCTACTCTCGAATGTCATACTCTCAGATACATGTATGCAACTCTATGTCGATTTTCTTGCAGTCGTGTTGATGTCTGCAATATTTACGAATGCACTTATGTTTCCTTACCGTTATTGCCAAACTTCAAACAATTGGATATACCGGAAGGGATTTTATAACAAGAAAAGGTGCATATTGCTTACTATAGGGAATGGGCAGACTTAAGTCTTACAATTGCATGCTTGTTATATTTATCCTATTTTTGGCCAACAATAGCCTTTTTTTGCAAAAATTGCATTTTTTTGACGCGATATCAATCTCAAGCTAGAATCAGATCTTAGTTGTTAGTTTTATTTGAGTCTTAGCTTCAATTTGAGTCATTTTTTATCTTGGCCTAAAAGCGTTAAACTAAAAATTGATATTAGGATGATCGTCGTCGTTTGAGACAATCCGATTTTAAATGTGCCTCTTTTGGCATACTTTGCCTACTTTGGCATACTGTATATTTGGCATTTTGAGGCTTTACAAGGAATCTTGAGTCAATATGATGGAATCTCTCCAAAGTAAATCGACCCCGCTAAACCCAAATCCGGGATCAGATTTAAACCTTGATCTTTGGTTTTTGAACGTTTCCCTTTAAACCCTGGAAAAATCCAAATTTTAAAGGGAAATGTTCAAAAACCAAAGATTAAACCTGATCCCGGATTTGGGTTCAGCGGGGTCGATTTACTATGGAGCACTACACGAAATATGCGTATCTAATTAGATACACTGGGCATTGAGATCATTAAAATCGGATTGTCTCAAACGACGACGATCAATCTAATACAATTCAGCGAGAAGACGCGTCAACCTCTACGATGATATTTATCTACGCCAATTCATTTTGGTGCATGTTAATTTCTATAGTGACAATATCTTCCACGTATGGAAGCTACAAAAACCTGCGCGACAACAGAGCTTCTCTCAGTCAAAAGACCAAGGACCTATACCTGACGCTAACAAACGCGCTGGTCATTGAAACATTTGTAGGAGTATGTCTTGTGGTGGTCCCACTCGGCAGCTTGAGCCTATCTTATCAGCTCGAATCCAAGTACGGAGCGATTATTTCTCTTCTCGCGCAAAGAACTGGCAGTTTATATCCTTTGTTGTCAAACGTTATCCTACTTTGGATTGTGAAACCTTACAGAAAAGCAGTCATCAGTCTGATCATTGATCGATGGCCGTCAAAGAAATTTACACCAGGATTGGTAACCTAGCATAGTTTCTTTTTGATCATTGTTGATTCATCACAAAGTTATTCACTGTCAACGCAGCCTATCCACACTTTGTTTTCCAGAATCTTCTTTCTACCAACATTGATGGTAGAAATAAATAGTCATAAATGGTCAATTTTTGAATGATTTTGACATGTCTGGCAATGTTATCCATTTATTTTGCAGTAATTCTTCTTCATACACATTTTATTATTGTAACGATATAGCCTAAAGGCATTTCAGAGCAAATCCTACACAAAAATTTTTCAAAATCATCGTCGTCCAAATTAATTTTAGCAGAAAGTTCGTCGTAATTCATATTTTGCAACTCATTAAGAGACATTTAATCGAATATATTACAATTGGTATATTTTACAACAATGAATATACCAAGTTAAAACCCAATAGTTGCTCAAACTTACATGTCAAACACAAAACGTCAATCAATTTTTGTGTAGGATTTGCTCTGAAATGCCTTTAGGCTATATTGTTACAATAATAAAATGTGTACGAAGAAGAATAACTGGAAAATAAATGGATAACATTGCCAGAAATGTCAAAATCATTTAAAAATTGACCATTTTTAGGTCAAAAATAGCAAAAATTTTCAAAAACTTGCATTTTCGTGGCGGGACAACGCAAAAATAAATATCAAATTCGGACTCAGCGGGGTCGAAAACCCCTAGAAACATACATTCCATGTGGTGTTATTGCGTTTTTCTGCACTTTTTTAATTTCGGGCCTTAAACTGCACTATGCCAAAAAAGTGCCAAAAATCGCACGATATGAATTTTCTGACTTCAGATTCGTGTTCAGCGCATCGAATTACCCCTAGAAATGTGGTTTTTGAAAATTTGAAAATTTTTTTGAATTCCTACTGTTTCGGGCCTTAAAGTGCACTAGCCCCGATAAAATGTGTCCTTTATGGCATACTGACTAACAATAGTTACCTTATTTACGTACATTTAAGTACCGCCGGTAAAATTAACTTAAGCGTAAAAACTTCTATACAAAGGAATAGCTATCAAATTGGATTTGGGTTTATTGATAGCGAATGATTCACAATATTTCCCATAATTATATAGATGTTTTGTAATCCAAACTGCTATATATCGTTTTTCTAGATTTTTCGCCTTTTTTATAGATTTGGGTGGTGATTGATTATTTATTGCCAGCTATTAATTTCACGATAGCACTTCATTGTTAACAGGAACATCTTCGGTTTTAAATGTTCCTAAGAAGCTGTGGTATGCAAATTTATTAATAATAAATCAGGCAAGTAGTTAAAGAAAACCGTAAATTTTACAATTACAGATACAGTTGCTAAAACGTAGGCGCTTCATTTGGCAATGGGTTGTCAGGCCTAGTCGGTCTGATGTATAACTGATTCGCCACCACTCTGGGTGGTGGTATGAATGGTCCGATGGTTGCCTGTGGATAACCGCCCTCTCTTGTATATCCTCCGGGCTTGAACTGTGTCTGGTCGTATACCTGCTCATTCCCGTCGGTCATTCTCAAGCCAGTTAACCAAGCATCCGTACCAGAGTATTTCAAAGAGACGTCGAGGCGCACGTATTGAGCATCTAAAAAAGTATTTGATCTAAACTTGATAAAAAAGTTTTTACTGCCAAGCTCGAATTCAATATCAAACATCAGAGTTGCCCTCAATCGAAAATGGGAATATCAAACATTGTTAAGAGATCTTTTTTAAGCTGACGAACTGCTTATGATTGCTCACCTCTTTGACCCTGTGGATCATGTGGGTTCCTTCCATTCTGTATATCACTGTCGCCATCAGTCCGTCCCATTATGCGTCTGAGTTTCTGAAAATCCGCAGGTGACTTTGGAATTCCGCGCAAGTGTCCATTCTGATGGACATGTTTCTGAAACAGAAATTTGTGTACTAAATTGTGATGAGAAGATTAGATTGACCAGAGAGGTTCCCAAACTGTTAATTTGTTTTCGAGTGCTCGTTCAAAAATTTTAAACCTAACCTTGTAGAGCATATTCGACTTATATGACGAGGCCGCGCTGTTATAATACTATCTTATGTATAACGCGAGATAATCGTACCCCGAACACATGGGATATGCAGTCAGAAAACGGCGAGAGAGTGTGGTGGATATCGTGGTTAGACGAACAGAGACATCGAGAGAGTATAGGAAAAAGTTTTCAGTTTGGAAACCTCCCCCGATGAGTACTAGTAAAAAGCATTTTGAGCACCTCTCCCCTTGGTGAGTGCCTAGCACTGGTAAACTAATATGTAACTTACATTCATGACCTTGTCCATTTCCGACGCTGGCAAAACCACAACTCCTCCCAGGGGGTTATTGTTGTCGCCTTGTGGTAGCCCCTTTAGTGCAAATTGGTACTTCCAAGTGTCGTCATCTTCTGGACGAACAAGTGGATTATTCCATATTCCCTCGTCGGCATCTTCGCGTCGCCATCTTTCATAAGTATCCTTTGTCGAGCGCCATCCACTTTGGACATCTCTTCTCCATTCCTCGTATAACCTAAAATCAAAATTTAACAAATTAGCATAAAAATAGTCTCTAAATAGTACAATAAAAAATCACATACCTTGCAGGATAAAGGAATGAAACGCCTCTCGGGTCATTTTTGAACTTTTCAAGATGCCGTTCGATATAGTTCCTATCCAAATACGTGCCCGGTTTTGGAAAACGATCGTGTTGTTGGTGATATGCCATCACTTTGTCCTCAGTCCATGGCGTGCGATCAGACGAATCCACGCCATAAACGGGAGCTTCGTTTTCCTGAATTGTACCGTTGGTATTGAAGAAATAAAAAAAATATATGATGTGATGATAGGTGGAACTTTAAAAATTTATGTACCCCAACTCAAAATTGCAAGAAAGTAAAATACCAAGTTAACACAACCTTGACAACCCGCATCTGCTCAGCACCGGTCCTCTTTCCTCCACTAATAGCCTTCCTGGATCAGTAAAACATCTGTATTTGCCACTGCACTGTCGGTTGTCAGTGCACGATTCTCCTTTTCCTTCTAAATGATACATCTTAGCAACATATTCAATGAAACCGTTAATTGGGAGACTAGGTCAAACCCCGGTCAAAATCCCCGGTGACCGTTTTTGCCATAACATTTCCGGTCCCGGATTTACTTCAAAGGAATTGTATTGATTAGACCCCCCGAATAACGGCCCCCCGAATAACGGCGACCCCCCAATAACGGCGATTATTTTTGGAACATGCTCTTTAAATGACCCTCCGATTAACGGTGATTCATATATTTCGGGCGAAAATTGCAGTTTAAAATGATTTACAGTGCCAGCTGGCATTGTAAACATCCCGCTGGGACCAGCCGGCTGGCAGAATTGATTTGGCAGTTGTCCAAAATCTCTCCAAAAGAAGGGGAATTAATAGAGTACATTGAAGCTGACGACTGCCTTACAACAGCTGCAGTGCCTACAATTGAGGAAATTGCGGACGAATTTCTGGCCGTCGACGATGAAATGGAAGAAGATGAAGAATCAGAAGAAATCGCAGAAGAGCGCCTGCGTGTCTCCGAAAATGAGGCTTACAAAGCCATGCAAATTGTTCAAGATTATGTACAAAGCAACTCTGAAAATCCTGCGATTCTCAAACATGCGGATGAATTGGACGAATACAACAGCAAAAAATGCATGGTAAAAAGAAAACAGAGCAAGATCAGTGATTTCTTCAAAAAATTGTAAAACTATTGTTTTTCTTTCACAATAAAATATAATTATGTTGGTAATAAATACATAAAACCTCCGATTAACGGCGATCTAAGAAATTTTAGATCATACGTCCCCCATTAACGGCGCCCCCCGAATAACGGCGACCCCCCAATAACGGCGATTTGGTCCGGTCCCTTGACCGCCGTTATTCGGGGGTTCGACTGTAGTATGTTTTGAATGAAAGAGATAGAAAAGACATGAAGGAAAAGGAAATAAAAATCCATTTCTTCGATAGTTGTTTTTTCATTAACTTTTTTAGCTATTAAATGTAAATCAAATGCATTAACTCACTATTTCGTCCTTAGCTCTATATAGTGAGATCAAAGTAACCGTTATTTGGCTGGACTCCTCAGTAGAGTACCAAATAAACCTGCTAATGTGATGGATTTTTGAGAGAAAAAGAAAAGACAAGAGTTTTTCTATGTTTCTAAGCAATAAATTTTCACTATTTTCTTAGATCCAGTATGATGATATATTTTAAAACTACCTTAGCCGTGTTCATCGAAATGTCCATGAGCTGTTCGTCGTTCCCATTTCCAGGAGCAGTCATTACTTCTTGTTCGTAGTTCGCGTGGTGATCGGTCTCGGCTGTAGTCGACAAATCCTGTAGCGTAAAGTTAGTCTACAAACGATATAATTAAACAAATTAATACTCTTACAATTAAATAAAATCACGATATTTCATATGCATAAATTGAGTATTATTTTCAAATGTGAAGTAACGCTAATAGCATTTGAACGTAGGAGTTTTAAGCAGAGTACGATTAAAGCAATCTTTAGAGGAGACCCCTGCCGAGTAATCCCCCTCATTAAAAATTTTCAGCGGCCCCTTTTAACCCCTTTGGCATGCAATTATGTTTTGGCGCAATTTCAAATCGCCATTTGCCTATGCGGAACTCTTATCTACGGCATTTTATATGACTACCTATGCGCCTAGAAAGATTAGATTGGAAATTATTAGATTAGAAATGGCCAAAAATGCCATTACCAACCAGTTCCAAATCTGAGTTGATTTTAACGGATTTATGAGGGGTAAAACCTTATATTGTGCGAAAATCTGGGTCGAAAATGGCCTGGAAGGCGTCTATACGACAGTGGACACACACGTAAGGACACCAGCAAATTAGTAAAGTACCATGAAGTACCAACAAAGAGGCGCTACGGTGATTTGATAGCACTGTGCAGTACTTCAAAAATGTGGACATAATGTAAAAAAGTACAACAGAAATGTAAAGGTAAAAGAGACTGCATTCAATCAAAATATATTTTAACTGAACAATAAATTGATGGACCCTGGCTAGTCGACAAAAATTTTTATGAAACTGAAATAAATTTGTACAATATATAGAATTTTTCTGGGTAATATAAATTTTTCGAAAA